>JAHWXV010237826.1:0-13623 GCA_024586415.1 Phrixothrix hirtus | reverse complement strand
AAAGCATATATATATATATATATATATATATATATATATATATATGGTAATGCGAAAACAACAATAGAACGTGATTTTATATACACGGTGGTGCGAAAATAACAGCAAGAGCAGATAACAACAAAGTAAAATATAACGTTTGTATTTTTGAAATGTAAAAACCGCCTCATTTGATTTTGTAGAAAAACGTATGGCGCCAATTTAATTTAAAAAGCTGACTATCATTTCACAGCCTCAAATAAGTAACTTTTTTTTATGTAGTTAGCCTTAAGCGCTATAAGGAATATATTTAATTCATATTTTTATGCATAGTTGCGAAGTTATAGCGATTTAAAAAAATAGGCCAAATGCACATCTTTGGTCGTTAAAAAGTTACCCATATAACGATTTAGATTATGGTTACCCAGTATATAAAGTAAATCAATTAACTACCATTAAATGTTCAAGATAGGATTAAGGGATGGAAAGGCCATTTAAAATTATTTCTCATGAAAATACTAGAATACGTACTTAAACTTTATTTTAATATGTTTTATAATGTACATATCTTTTAAAAGATTAAGTAATACAAGGGGGATATTTCTCTATCCCAACTTTTCAAGAGTAGTATCCACTGTTACACCTTCGTAAATAATATGTAAAAATTATTCAGTTCTCACATTAGGAAATTCAAATAAGCTAGCACCTATTTCAAATTTGTAAAATGTTACTTTAAGTAGAAACTACCTAACAGTATTTGTAAGTTAAAAACCAAGTTCACAGACTATAAAATAAATATTTAGAAAAGTTCAAAATGTGCTCCGTTAATAA
The DNA here is from genome assembly GCA_024586415.1 of Phrixothrix hirtus. Lineage (NCBI taxonomy): Eukaryota > Metazoa > Arthropoda > Insecta > Coleoptera > Phengodidae > Phrixothrix > Phrixothrix hirtus. The sequence goes on along the minus strand of JAHWXV010237826.1, from coordinate 12,813 downwards.
AAAACGAGGACTTGGGTATAATCCATAGTGTAAAGTAAACTAAAAATCGAAGAGATAAATTCTAATTATGTACTCAATACTCAATAATAAGCTGCAAAACTTAAAAGAAGGTTGGGAAACAGTCGCATATATCTAACGGAAATCCAAAGGTTTTCCAACATGTCTCGCAATAAGCAGTTTGAAATTTGAGAATTTAAAAAAGTTATAAAAGCATAACATTACGAGAAAAACCATCTTACTTTCGTCGAACGCGGTGATGAATTAAAACAGCTGCGATAGCTTCGCAAGTAAATCAATTTGGTGGTAACTATGTAAATTTCGAATAGTATCCTGCGTGCAAACTACTCAAGCGTTTGAAAACTATAATACCTCTGATTGATAACCGGTAGCAAAAATAAAGTGCTATGGAAGCACCGTCTAGAATTTCATAAAAATCAAGTTTTCAAATAAAACGGGAGTTCGTAAGAATCGCGCATCCCACAAGAAGTAAACTTGAAGATTCCTATCCAGATCATAAATTCGCATGGAAAAAAATTAAGCATCCAAATCTGTTTAAAAGGAAATAAAACAGAATGATAATATTAAAATCAAATTAACTACGTAAGTGAAAATTTTGAAGTTCTAAAGATTAATAAATTTTTCTTAAACGAAGTTTTTAACAAAAATGTTTACAACATTTATTTTAACGTAAAATAATGTAAATTTAAAGTTTAACAACCTTTCTACCTGTTGTGCTGACTCTTTAGTTAATGAGTAATTTAAAACTACGGTTATATTTTGCTGCCATTCAAGCCCTTAAAGGATCGGTAGATCAGGTTATTGTATTTGTTTACATAACTGTCTCTGTAGTAAATTTATTTCTATTTGTAGATGTAAGACATTTAATTGCATATTTTTATATATTTGTTTTAAATTTGAAATTTAATAAATGTACTGAACTCATTTTACTTTGTTACTTATTTGGTATACAATTATATGTCGTAAATAAAATTTTTGGTGTGACCCAGAATTTTACAAATAAATATTCAAATAAAGTATAAACAGTTTACTTCCTGGCGAGACTTAGCGGTACAGTAAATTCATCGTCCGAACATAAGGAGTTTATCCCTTAGGCTTATAATCAGTAATAAAGTATGAAAACAGTTTAGTTACCTACAATTCTAAAACCTAACAAGTGCGTAATTTTAAAACGCAATACAGTAATTTACTTTAATTGCTCACATTGCCAAATAAGGTAATACCACCTTTTAAACATGTTTAAAGTGTTGAACAAAATTAAGCTTCCGTTTGGTATGAAAGCAATTGTTTTGGCGCCTGTTCCATTCAAATCAGTCAAGCGCTTCTATATGAAACTACCAAAATGGTCGCATATAAGTTCAGCTTAGAGAGTTGCGTTTACCCCCTAAAACCGCTTAAGAGTTCAAAAAATGGATCTCTTATAGTGTAGTTGTCTACAAATATCCAAATTTCATTAAAGTCGGAGTTGCACATATGGGCCACCTTCCTTATAAATCAGTTTACACCCTTGTTCCTTTATTCTGCCATTCCTTCTAATTTGTACGTGGCACGCCCTAAATTTTCGGTTTAACTAGCGCCTTTGTTATCGCATTCATTTACGTCGCGTTTATCCTCAGCACGTTCGCCAATTCATTCCCCTGTTACAATGTACACCTTGACCTACTGATGTAATCAGGACACATCCGTAACAAAGTTTACTTTTTTATTTCATTCTTGGGTGATTACTCATTGCTTCTAAATTTCAAATTTAATAGAATCTTCCACGAACTCCCAATGAAACTGTCAGAATTCCCAAAAAGTTGTTTTCAAACTTCAACCCTAACAGTAACTAACTTAATTTTTGATAACAGCATATTTTATTTCTTAGGATAACTAGTACAATACTCGTAATAATTGAAAAAGTTACGAGAGATTATGAATATCCAATTCAAAATAACAGTTTTGGAAGTTCTTTCATAACTTTTGTATCCTCTCTCTTGCGAGTTAATCTTAATCGCGAAAATCTGCAAAAATCTAATTGAATAAGTTATTGGTAATTACATGTGCCGAAATTGCAGCTTTGACCTATGAAGTGTTTTAAAAGTTGTATGGAAAGTTCTAGATAGCTTACGTGAAAATTGTATCAAAACTCGTATTACATATATTATAATAGGTAGATATATATTGTTAAAGGCATTACCACGTACTCGGTCCAGATTTTAAACGTCTAACTCTTCTCCTACTATTAAGACCTATAGAACTGGATGAGATTTATCAAGCCCGTTAAAAAAATTGATTTCTTTTAAACATGTGAATTTATTTCGAAGTTTATTTTAATGCTTGTAATTTCCAGAATTATTTTTAACTTTCTTAACGTACTGTTGAATAGGAAACGTTTTAGAATTATTTTTTAAACAAATATTCACGTTTGGAAGTCTTGTGAACATTTTAGTTCCAATTCTAGTGTAGTTTGTGTCTCTCTGTATGTTATCTAGTTTGCGTCCGTCTATTCTCTACCTGTCACTTACATATCTATCTACCGCTTGCTGTTACCTGCCCATTATTTTTTATTCGCGATAGTTCCAATAATTCAAACACCACTTAACAAATTTCTCTCAAACAGTCAGAATACAAACTAGGGAACTCTATATCGCGTATAACAATCTTTGGCGTGGTCGCTGAATGCATTTGGATGCAATAGAGGTTGGAGAAAACAATTTTTAAGATGAAATATATGTTTGATTATACTATGCAGAAGAGTGAATTTAAATATTATGTAGTTTTTATCTGAAATGTTGGATTTCAAAAAAAATTTCATAAACGATTGTTGAAAATAATTTAAAGAGAATAGTTTAAAGTAGAAGAAAGGTTCCATCAACTTTTTGGGGCTTTTAGTGATAATAGATCACAAAGAATAACAGAGCAGGTGGGCTAAACAAAAAAAATTCAACACAGCATATATTTCTGATATCCCTATGCGATAGACCATTACTATTAAAATTATAAAGAAATCTAAAGCTAACGGAAATCTGCATAGAAAAAGAATGAAATGAAATAAGTTTTCCTATAACGAAGAGGCAGCTTTAGAGGAGTTCTGAAATCTATAAACGAAAGGTACTTCCATGTTTGTACTATATTTCCAAATTTGGTTCTAACAAAATAGATGAGGTATGATATAGTATATTACGATGCAAGGTCTGTAAATGCCTTATAACCGGCCGAGAGAAAATTAGAGAAATGATACCGGAAGGGTCGAGTTTTGATAATTGTCGAGCCCTGTACTAAGGCACCTAACGATCGTGTGTCGTTCAATCTTTTTTATGCTAACTATCGGCTAACTATCACAATTTGATATTAAACCTTTACTCCGTTTTATAGCAGTACAAGTGCTGTTATGAATCATAATGAGCATATTGTGGTAGCGTTACTATGACAATCACAACAGTTCGGGAAATATATCAAAACGCGACAATCAGCATAGCCGGTAAATCCATAAAAACAGGTCGGTATGGCAAAGATTAAATAACGAAATGATTTAGTAGCATTGAATTGAGTCATTTTCTGGCAATAGTTAGGTACGAAGCTTCACTTGTAATAGTTAAAATTTACAATTGTTATTCTAATTAGGTTTGTTTAAATACTATCCGGCCTTTTAATTACTTCATTTAGGGAAAACCGAAATCAAAAAGATTAAAAACTATAATCGAAGGATATTAGCGCATAATATGAACGCAATATGAACTAGAGAATTGATGATGGAGATTTATATTACGACTCTAGTTCTCATACAGTATAATAAATTTTTATACAAGGTAAATTCTAACCTAGCTACCAAACTAACATGGTAACTAGAGGGGATCGAAATATGCCTTTTTTTCCAATAAAGTTTTGATCTAATTCAGGTAATAAGAAAGTTACAACGGTTTCAAGTTTTTATAAACGATTGAGGTTTTGTATAATATTTTAATATCAAAATATGCTACTAATTTAATTTTTGACAACGAATTAGAAATTCGGGTAAAATTTTCATAAAATATTTATCAAATTGAAATTGTACGGTTATGTAAATTGTTCTTCAAAATACACAGCTACTGACTTTCGTTTATTGAAAACCTCTGACGTCAGAAATTAAGTATTAACTTATTAATTTGTTAAGTCATAAATTCGTTTGAAATGGTGGTTTACAGTAACGAAGAATACGTAGACATGATTATGATGTATGGAGCAGCTGAAGGAAACGCTAACCATGCAAGGCGTATGTATTTTGAACGATTTCCAAATCGACAAACGCCTTCCAAAGATGCTTTTCTCGGGGTAATTCGACGCGCAAAAGAAACTACGAATTTACAACCCAAACAAGGTCATGGTGGTGGTGGTCCATATCAAATCGAGGTGAATTTAGAAGAAGTAATTTTGGATATGATTTATAATGATACAACTATAAGTACATGACAAATTGCCCAACAAGTCTAAGTTTCCCAATCCTTTGTTTGAAATACATTGCACAAAAATGGTTTATGTCCCTACTATTTTCAAAAAGTGCAGGGATTGATCCTAGGTGACTATCCGTTACGGCAGCAGTTTTGTTAGTGGTTATTAGATAGAAGTAACAGAGAAAGAGAATTTCCAACGTACATATTGGTAACGGATGAATGTTCTTTCACACGAGATTGTGTTCTTAACTTTCACAATTACCACACATGACCAGAAGAAAAGCCGCACACGATCCGCCAAAATAAATTTCAGCATCGTGGGCTGTAAATGTAAACAACACCTTAATAGGGCCTGTTGAATTGCCAGCACGTCTTAACGGCGCTTTTTATTTGCACTTTTTGCAAGAAGCTCTCCCAGAACATCTCGTAGGCGTCCTTTTGGCTGTGCGTCGTAAGATGTAGTTTATGCATGACGGATGTTCTGCAAATTTTAGTCGTGGTGTACGAGACCATCTCGATACCGCTTTTCCGCAGAGGTGGATTGTTCGGGGCGGCTTTATTTCGTGGCCTTCAGGTAGTCCAGATCTTAACCCAATTGACTTTTTCTTATAGAGTTATATGAAAGAAGCGGTATATGCCACCGAAGTTGATACCATCGACGAGTTACGTCGTCGTATCAATACCATTGCTGAGAATTTACACCAACAGGTTCCACGGTTATGCAGGGTCAGCATTTCGAACAACTTTTGTAGGTTTTGCAAATTTCGTTAAATAAATTTTCTTTTGCTTTGTCATGTACATAATTAAGTTATGTGATTGTGTGCAAAGTATTTATATTTCTATGTAAATGTTAATACAACAAAAGCTCAGCGGCGCTCAATAAGTGCGCGTTAATTTATAAGACCTTTAAACCGTTGTAACTTCCTTATTATTAAAATTAGATCAAAACTCTATTTGAAAAAAGTTTATCTTGATCCTCTCTAGTTATAATTTCAGTTTGCTAGGGAGGTTAGAATTCACCCTGTATAACGATTACGTCGTATGAATTACTAAAATTTAATTTTAGAGTTTACATATTTTATAAAGAACCATACAATTTAGCTAAACATATGTAAAGAAATTATATAATGTGCATAAGTATAAGACACAATAAATTAATAAAACAATTAAATAAAACAAATAAACCGGGAGCGATCAAAAATACTATATCAAAATAAATTTCTGTCATTGTGAAATAGGGATTACATTGTATAATTAGCAGTACAGTTAGATCAATATATATGGTATAACATAGATTATTTATGATAACGGCCATTACTTGAATTAAAACAACCATAAAAGCACAACGTCATGCATTTTATACTAAACAGTAAAGAAAATTGGGAGTAGCTAATATTTAATTACATGACTAAGATAGACTATAAGTTTAGATTAAATTTCAAATTTACAAGTACTTCTTTTATTATTATTTTGCAGTATTTAATGCGTTAAACGTGTACATTAATAATTAAGTACCTAATACGTAATTCAGATCTTCTACAGTTAAATAATAAATGATATTATGTAAACTACAACGTTAGATTTTCAACCAGGTTTTATCTTTTTAGTATCTATTATTAATAAAAATTTTAGACTTAGTTTTTTCTGTTTTTAATATATTTTAAAAATTGCCTTTACCACGCAAAAAGCTAATTTCCATAAATTTTTTATAATTAAATTATTATACATCATCTTACATTACAATTCAATGTAGATTACATATTTTATAAAATTGAAACATTAATTTTCCCTTAATTGTCTAAAAATAAAAGTACATTTAATTTACGTATTTAAATTAAAGTACCATTATTGATACAGCAAATACGAAACTAAATTTCATTCTTTCCTTATGTCAATAATCCTTTTCTCACAATTTCGCTGAGAAATTATTAAAAAGGTATGTAGCTGCCTTTTTAAGAATTTCATAATCTACTTTGCTCTGCAAAATTGAAGCACGTCTTTCTTCTAGTATTATTGTCATTATTAAAGATCGCATTTTAAAAACTTAAATTTCACTGACTACTTGGTGGTAATAACAAATTAGCATATTTTAAATTTATATCATCTTGTATATGTTTGTCTAGTGGAATTCTAAAATAATCATTTATCAGGGTTTACAAGCTTTTTTCTTATTTTTACCAATCATAGAAAACTCTTTCAAGTAAATATTATTATTAAAGGCTTTGAATTTATACTTGAAGTAGTAACTAATTAATAAAAATACACGTTTATCAGAAACTCGCCACGTAGATGTAAGTTACTGCCTGAAATGTCCTTTCCGGTATTTATACTATAAAAGCATTCCACACGCCGCATCAATCTTTTGGTATGGTTTTAGACATGTAAAGAATTCGCAACTCAAATACCACAGTTGAGGGACAATAAAGAGGATAATATAAAAATCCCTGTGATGTTATTAACTCTACGTATATTTCACTTGAATTTGAATTATCTGTACTCTATCGTACATCAGCAATATGTAATAGTATTATACCACAATGTAACGAAAAATGTCAGATATGGCGTTTTTTATGTATGTATCGATTTAGAAACTGCTGCTTAATTTACATATATATGAATATAGTTTTATAATACATAATGTAAATGAAATAAGGCGCAATACATGTAAGCAGTTTTATATTTTCTTTAACATTTGGGTTTTATAATACGCAATTGAATAATTACCTTCTTAGCTCCATGCAAATACGCGTTCTTCGTTAATGTACTCATTGTTCGATTCTTTATGAATTAAATAACGAATAATAAATAGTCATTGCGCTCATTTGGGTAATATTTAAAAATTTCATATAAACTAAATTATTGAGTTTCTTGAAATTATTTTGTAATGTTTATTAAGGTTAACAGATGTGCAATTATTAATAACGAAACTTCTGCTAACACCAATCCACAGTCTGAAAATTCAAATATTTCCTGAATAAACAGGTAAAAATTTCACAGAGGTAATTCAACGAGTAAAGTGCGTTAACCAGTACTGAGCTCAAAACTTGTTTTATGCAATGAAGAATTCACATGTTGCAATTCGACAAATCAGGCCGCTTCTTACCATTACTCTCTGCTTTGCCAAAACCAGAAGAAATTTTAAATTAATACCCTGTCTGTAGCATGATTGTGTACGTATTTCCCCAATTGCTGCTTGCCGACTCATTACGAGCGATAACCAAGTGCTTAATGGTTTGTCTTTTATCGAGGCTTAAAGATCACTCATCAGGCATTCGCTACCCGCTCCTATAAACACATAAGTACAAGACATTCAGTCGCCTTTGATATGTATATACATACTGTCTTATAACTTTATATATAGTATATTGTTGAAACCCTCGTGGTTTATTGTTAAAATCTTGAAAATTCAATAAAGGGAAACCAAATAACAGAAACATTATTTTATTTCTCTAAGAAACAGCATAAAGACTAGTTTGAAAATTAATATCTAAAAACGATTGAAATACATTTCGTAGGTTTAGGAAACATTAAACGGCTCAAAGGTAAGTTACGATTATGTGACATTAAAGACAAAAAACATACATTAATAACGATTACAACAAGATAGCAAGACAATCAGCGGAGTTTCCAGTAAAAAATCTAACCACAAATATATATAGCGGGGGTTGTCATGCCAATGCAACTAAAATAAAAGAAAGACTTGCTAGCAAAGATTCAGGGTCGTTTTAGTCTAGTCAGCGACGTCTAAAAACGCATTAATTAAGTATAATATCCTTCGGGACATTCAAGCGTATAGTCGATAAGGAACATTAACAAATCATTTCGGTTGTCAGAGCCAGTCAATTTACAGAAACGCCGCCGTTTGACAGGATAATGGGAAAATATTTGTCAAAAGTTGTCTCAGATCACCAAAGGGATTGGTATCAGTACTTAGATCTGTTCTTGATGGCATATCGATCAGCTGTAAATGGAAACGACAGGAAAGACCCTATCTAGAGTGTTGTTTGGGCGCGAAATTAGATTACCGCGTGGATTGGAGTTTGGCGGTAAACCTGGAGAGGAGAAGGTTGCTATAAATGAATATGCCAAAGGTCTTCTAAAGAACTAAACTCAATTCACAAAAGGGTTTGCAATAACATCCAGATTTCCAGAGCCATGATGAAAGTTCTAAAATTGGAGGATTTCAACTGGTTTAGTTGTAGCAACCTCGTCGAGACCGAGGCTTTATCCAGGAAAACCTACATACACTGGTGATTCTCTGCAACAGAGTACTATGAATTTTGTTCTTAATGCAGCTTCATACGCTACATTAAATTTTAAGTTTTGCATTCTCAAGATATCCCATATCTCCTCAAAAGTTCCACCAGGTCGGAAAACAATTATTTCTAATTGAACTCCTGGTAAGTGCACTCTATTGAAAAGATAGAATATATCCCAGGATATAATGGTAAAGACGCATCATATCCTGGGTAATTTCTGATTATGTCGCCAACATTAAAAATCACCGCCGGCCTTCCAAGTGCAAGTTTGCTACCTGTTACATAGCTGGTTAGATCTATAATGATTTAAAAATGAAGCTTACATTACCACCTCTCTGCTGCCATTTCCATCGTATTTTAGATATAGTGGAATTAAAGCAGTTAGAAACATCTTGAAATAGACGTGGCCGTGACCGGGACGTTAACATTGAATCAAGATAAATTCTTTTATTTAAAATTTGGCGTTTTAGATATGATGGAATTAAAGCAGTTAAAAACATCTTGAAATAAATTTGTCCCTGAACGGGCGTTGACATTTAATCAGCATAAATTATTACATGTATTTTAATTAAAATTTTAACATGAGATTTTAGACATATGAATTAAAGCAGTTATAAACATCTTGAAATAAATTTGACCCTGAGCGAATGTTGACATTAAACTAAGATAGATTATTACCTGTATTTTAATTAATATTTAAATTAAAATGGGATATTTTTTGCGTTCGTTTTAAATTAACATGTAATTATGTTTTTATAATGTAATTACCGCATATCTGTTTTTATATTTAAAACGAAAGTAATTATCTCATATCTATCTTTTAATTACCGCATGTCTGTTTTTATATGGTAAAAACCAAAAGTAATTATCGTATACCTGTTTTTATATTTAAAACAAGAAATTAACATCATTTTATTACTTAAAAATGAACTTAAAACATTATATTATAGTAAATTTTTGAACGCTTATTGATATTATTTTTTAAAGTAATATCACATATGATTAATTTTATATAATATTTTTTTATTAAGCATCAATATCGAACTTTATAATTTACATAATTGAATGTGTTTTAAAACAACTATAGTTCATAAATTATATTTAAACATAAAAGTTTAAGGAATAACTCATTTATTTTTTAGTGGGGACAAGTTAGGTTCTTAAACTGTAGTAGGAGTTATATTACCAAATATTTATTCAGATAGTTTTACAGACGTTATTTTTTTGTGGAAAAGTGTGTTTTTCTCATAAAGTAGATAATTTAAATACACAGATAAAGTTAGGTTATTAAACTTCCCGCATGGAAAGATGTTTTTTATTACTAAATGCGAGTGTTTTCATACAATCATTAGCATATGCTATTTTGCACATTAATAGGTATACTAAACAACTTTTTTGCGGTTTTATATGATTATATGTTTTTTTAAACAAAAGTTTAAGGAATAATTCATTTATTTTTATGTGAGGGCAAGTTAGGTTATTAAACTGCAGTTGGTGTTTTAATTACCAAAAGCTTATTCAGATCACATCCTCCTTATGACAGATTTCCCACAATGTATTGCGGTATAATTCGAAAATGTCTTGCGTGAGAAAAAACGATTTACCTTATTTGTAGTACTACGCGGCGGATTAGAAAAGTAGTCCCTAATTAAGGTGTTCGAGGGCGTGATTCAAATCCTTGTTTATACCACACCTAGCCTGTTGTTCCTTTAATATATTGAAAATAGCGAGCACGAATTTGTTTGTGTTTCCTCATAAAGTAGTTAATTTAAATAAATAGGTCAAATTAGGTTATTAACTTGGCGCATGGAAAGATTTTTATTACTAAATGTGAGTTTTTTATACATTCATTAGCGTTTTGAACAAACAACTTTTCGCTGCTGCTTCGCTTACCGGAGGGTATTCACAGAGCTATAATTACGTAGTGTACATTGAAGTGGGGAATTAGTTTGCAAAAAGTTGTTACAAGTTTTCTTTTCTCTAGTGACGTGCATTATTTATAAATGTAAGTGTTAAGATTAATTTTGGTTAGGTATTTTAATAGAGAGTATTTGTACAAATATTATGGATTTATTAAAATTTAATGAGGTTGGTAAACTTGATGTTAAGCCAATTATCAAAATATGTGACTTGGAAATCGGTAAGCAATATAAAATACTAAAAATGAAACGCTGTAAATACAAAATCATTTGGGAGAAGGGTAACTTTTGAGTTAGAAGAAGAAGTTGTATTTTTACCTAACAGAATTGGAGAGAATATAACCGAAGAGGGCATAAATAAGTTCAGCGAAAACGATTTGGGGAATTATACTTTAATTTACCTGGTATCAAAGAAAGTTGGGAAGCCAATGGAAGCCAACTTAATTGAATTAAATAAAATTAATTAATAAATATACTAACCATCTGAGCCTACTTCCGTCGCAGGATCCCGGAAGGGGTCATATACCTGACTTAGCTGGGGTAGTTGAGGGAATTCAGATAATTAACCTTACTAACTAATTATTGTAATATTACAGATTTATTAAAAAATTAACTAAACGCGCATAAATTAATAAAAAGTAAAATAATTTTTCTTACTAATTATAATATTAAGTATAAAGAGTGTTTTATTCAAATTAATAGTAAAAGTTAACGCAAATTTCGTAGACCAAATGGTTCAAACAGCTAAAAATGAGATTTTTGTAGTAAAACAAATTTATTAAAAATTTATTTAAAAACAATTGTTAACATAAATTTCTGATAATAATTAAAACAATTTCTCCGATCAACGTTTCCTCTTACTAATTATAACATTAAGTATAAAGAGTGATTTATTCAAATTAATAGTAAAATTTAACGCAAATTTCGCAGACCTAATGGTTCAAATGTCTAAAAATGTGATTTTTTAATTGTTAATATAAATTTCACTGATCAACTGTCTAAACACTTCAAACTGGATTTCAGGAAGACGCTAGAAGGATTTATTAAAATTAAACGATGTCGGTAAACTTGATGCCAAACCAATTATTAAAATATGTGACTTGGAAATCGGTAAGCAATATAAAATACTAAAACTGAACGCTGTAAATACAAAATCATCTGGGAGAAGGGTAATTTCTGAATTAGAAGAAGGGGTTATATTTTTACCTAACAGAATTGAAGAGAATATAACCGAAGAGTGTATAAATAATGCTTTCATTTATGCAGCTTCAAAAGTCTGTAAGCCAATGGATACTTAATTGAATTTACGGGTTAAACTAAGTTGATAAAATTCAGTGCAGAAAATAGACTAAATGAACTTGAGGAAGGGGGTCATTAGCCGAATAGAAGCATAAAAGGACGTTACATTAATTTAAAACCGAACTGTTAAGTTACCCGTGTGACAACTATTGTAATAGGTATGAATGCTAGTAGTGAGACCGGTGTAAAAGTTTCAAATTCCATGCTAAAACAGCCAAGAATGCATACGAAATTCTACCTGTAGATCATGAAAAAAAAGGAGTTGTTTCGATAGACAAATTAAAAATGTTCTTAAAATTGGTCAGAAAGAGCGTGACGTTAATTAAAGCATTTTTACATCAAAATAGATCGCTAAGTGATGGTGAGAAACGTCCCCATGAGTCATTATTAGGACAACTCAAGCAATACACATTTTTGTTTAATTGATTACAATCCAAGCCGCAACAAATAACTAAAAGACAAAAGCGGCCTGACCGGGCAGGAAATGCAGTCAGCGTTTAAAAATAGACTCAGAACTGGTATTGTAATTAACTTAAAGCATAAAAAGGTTAAAGGATTTTTAAAGGATTCGTTTTATTTATTTTCATAAAGAATTCGAAATGGGTACAATAAGTTTAATTGCATTTTTAAAGTAAACACAGCATTACATGCAGAATTTATTAAACCATGACAAGATGATGAAGGTGTTCCTGTTTTAACTGGTTTTACGTTCAATACAAAGAATGTTAGACTATTGCAAAGCGATTTAGATAAACAGAAATTAAACGATTAGTTCTAAACATATGTGACAAGAAATATACACAATCAATTAAGTCAGTTTGAAGAAAAGGATTCAGGTTTGGCTTTGTACAAGATCAGCTCTTTGTATATAAATATAAACAGTTGTGATAATCTGTTCTTCTCAGG
>JAHWXV010237787.1:0-10953 GCA_024586415.1 Phrixothrix hirtus | reverse complement strand
AAACGTTCGAGGAACAGAGAGCGATGTAACCAATTTCTGTATAAAAGAGCGAAGCTTTCAGCGAAAAGGACAGTTCTTGCGATCCCGCGCTCGAACTAGCGCTGAGATTTCTTGCATTCCCGTGCTCGAACTGATACGAAAGCCGAGATAATTTTATTGTATTCAAAAGCGCTTTGTTAATCGCAAAGAACGCAAACTGCCCGTTTCAATTTAATTACATTGTAACTTCAAAACCGTTGTCGCAGAATTTAAAACTGCGAAATTAGTTCAGATATCCGTAAGGGTGAAAGACGGCTATTAATTACCAGATTCCGCATAACTTATTGTTGAAAGCATCTGTGTTGTCTATGTAGCGGTAAGTTATCGACAACAAGGCTTAACTAGAAGGATCGCACCTCGAGTTTATTTTGTAGCGGATGTGCAAGCGTAGCTAAAAACAGAAACCGACGCCGTCGTTAAACATCTGTGTTGTCTTTATAGTGGGAACCAGTTTGATGCCAGCATCCCATTTTGATACTTTCGCCTATTGAGTGGCATCAGTCGCGAACAGGTTAAGGGATCATAAGTAACAGGCGAACATCAAAGTTCGACCGGACGGGCGCGCCTCCTTGTGAGGACCCCATAGCAGCGATCCGAGTTTATTAAAATTACCTTTACACCGCGATGCCTTCTTTTACTCTGAAAGTTCTCAATCTTAACGAACCAGAATTATATTTATTTATACTTATTAATTATTCATTCTTGTAAATATGTACAAAATATCCAAAAACGTTAATTGAGTTATAATTACTTTTGAAGGTTTTATACATCTTGTTATTTCCGCCGAATATAATTATTAAATATACGATTGTGAAAAGATCGTTTCGGATAAGAAGTCGCGACCTCTTTCAAGGGTCTCTCCGTTTTAATACCTAACTTTCTCGAATTTAGGATAGCCAACTATGAACCGTTACTAGGAATAATTCCAGCGACAGCTGAAACCTACTATCAGACCAAATCGATCAGGCCCAATCCGAGCAATCTCGGCTGCTAAAATATAAATAATTTTTCTCGATCCCGTGACTCAAAGACTCCGCTTTAAACCGTTACACTGTAACAAACAATTACTAATACTAGATGGTTTAGACCCATCTAGCGGTTCTCGTTTAAACATTCCTCGTTTAAGCGTGGTACCCATTTGAGTTCCCTTGCCTTCGCGCCCGGTTAACCTCGACTACAACATGAAATTGTATATTTAACGATAAATAATTGATTTTTAAAGGAGTAATCAATTGATATATTTTTGTTTTACATTCAATGCCCAAATAAGCAAATAATATTCAATATATAACTATTGCATGTTAAACTGGAAATTAATATTATAATTTAAGTTTACTTATTTCATTCACTATATATTTTAATTTTATTAATATTGATGTGGAACTTGTTAATTTACACCCTTAAAGGCTAAAATTGACCAAACGTATGAAAAAACTAGAACAATTAACCTTTTGTTGAGCGCCAATTTAATATAACCTAATAGAGTCTGATTTGCTATAACCTTAGATAAAATTAAATAATGAAAAGAACCCCACGTCAGATCGACAAAATAATGGTCTCTAAACCTGAACAGATAAAGAACAGCACGTTGGGCCGCCAAAATAATGATGTGGAACTTGACGGCAAGCCTCTGCCCGTTATAGAAAAATATAGAAAACACTAAATAAAATATTGTATTATACCTACGCAGTTGTAGGCCTCGACTCTCTCTCCCTCTCTCTCACACACACACACTCTCTCTCTCTCCCTCTCCCTCTACGGGCGAGTTCAGTTTTTCGTATCAAAAATAAATGTCTCGTTTGGTGACCTATGTTCGTATGCTAAGAATGTGAACCATAAATAAAAAGAAATAAAATGACTAAAAACTTTAAGAAAAATCTGAATGTTTGCTATACTATCAAATATGCACTGATTGCTTATTAAGTTAAAATTGACAGAAGTTCTTTACTAATGTAATTGAATTTCTTTGAAACTGTTTTAAAATCAAATTATCAAATTTAATTAATGACAAGTAGCCTTGATTATGTATGACCTTGATAAATAAAAGATTTGTTATGATGACTAAACTCGTATATTGTAAACTCAATAAATACATATATTGACATCACTTGTTTGAAATTTCAATAACAAAATTATAAATGTACCAGAAAAAAGTTTAAAATTAAAAAGGGTTAGCAACTTATCTAAGATACTATAAGCAAAAAAAATCTGGTGTGAGACAACACACGACTTTCTCTTACGCACATAGATATGACAATAGTGTCCACAAATGTTTAGATTATTGTCTACGTTTATTTTGGAAACGATAATTGTAAGGGACACCCATCCAAGTTACTGGACAGGCGAAAGGCTGCTTAACTCCAGAAATTTTCTCTGATAACTTGCTTCAATGCATTTTTTCAGAAGAACTATTAAATTCACGTAAAGGCGCATTTAATACATAATAACCATTGCACATTTAAAAATAAAAGTTTTAGCTGTTTTCGTGAAAATCGCTAAAGAAACTTAAAAATCGCAAGAATAAAGTGGCACTTCTGGTCATTCGATTTTACCTAAATTCCTGACATCTCATGTGCAGAAGATAGAAAACTTAAATATACAATTCCGCTCATACATCATATTTAGTTTTTGGGTTATGTTGTTCGCAATTAATACACTAAGTACTTCCAGTTACTCGACTTCCGAAAATGTATTAGAGATACAGCTTGATTCATGGAAAACGGAATGAAGTAGCCAAAAAAATTACTAAATTTTAAAAACATCGTTACAACCGATTTCAAGAAAATCGCGAAAAACGAAAATTCGGAAAATATTTTAAAATGACAAAAACAAAGTGGAACTTCCGGTTATTCGATTTTAACTAAATTCTTCATTTGGTATACCAATGTAGTTACGGACACAAATATTCATTCATTCACATATATTCAGCTAGGACTATTAGTTTCATAGTTATTTTATTTTAAGTTAACGGCGTAGGTACTTCCGGTTACTCAATTTACGGAAAAGTTACTGAGAAACGGCCTAAACTATATGAAAGGTCATTAAATGTGTAAGAAATGAAATGTTTCAAAAAAATCGTTTTAGCCGATTTTGAGAAAATCGCGAAAAATCGAAAATTCGGAAAATATCGAAAAATAACAGAAATAAAATTGCACTTCCGGTTATTAGATTCTAACAAAATTCTTGATTTAGCATACAAATGTAATTAGGACCTCATACACAAATTTTCATTTATATAGGACTATCAGTTTCATAGTTATTTTAGTCATAGTTAATGGTAAGACTACTTCCGCTTACTTGTTTTACGGACATTTTTTTGAGAAATTGTTTCAATTATATGAAAGGGCATTAAATCTCTAAGAAATACAATAAATTTTAAAAAGTCGTTAGAGCCGATTTCGAGAAAATCGCGAAAAACCAAAAAATGACAAAAGTAAAGTGGTACTTCCGGTTATTGGATTTTAGTAAAATTGTAGCAGTCGCGTGAGAGGATGGATACAAACACAAATATAAAATTTTGTTTTCTACAACTGTTAGTTTTCGAGATATTTTGTTCATACACGCACGCACGAAAGTACGCATTCACGCACGCACGTACGAATGCAAGCACGCACGTACGCACGCGCGCAGACACAAACAATCACCCGCGTGCACGGACCCACTCACTCACGCACGCGTGCTCGCGCACGCACGCACGCACGCACACACCAATTTTTAAAAGCATGTTTTTCGGACTCAGGGGGCCTAAAAACGCGTATTTCCACTAAAATTTCGACTTCGATAATTTTGGACGAAAACAATACTATATTTCATATAGGATAGAGAAAGTAATAAATAAAGATCAATAGTTGTTAGGTGAAGTTTCAATTAATTTTCTATCTATTATGTATAAAAAAATGTAAACACAGTTAATGAATCTTGAAAATTAATTGATAAAAGTAAATAATGAATTAAGTTGTCAAATAATATTTAAAATAGGTCTTCACCCACGACTATTGTAATCGAGATGTAACTTATTTACTAACAAAATTCAATTAAACAAAGTAAAAAAATTAATGAAATTCGTTTTAAATAAAAAACTGTTGCAATCAAAATTATAAAATGGAAAATGTATAAAAAAAGCTCACATTGAAGTTGCAAATACTACTCCCTTATCGCTTGCAATAGCCCAGTGGAGTGCACCTAACTTCACAGGTTAACAAGACCAATCTGAAAATGCAGGACTTCCAAAACTGCTTGGCTGCAATTCCAAACCATAAAAATGTTGTGCTTCTTCAACAATAAGGCATAAAGTCTTTCCACCAATTAACAATTGTATTCCAGGTTCAATTAATTTCTTCAGTATAATAAAGTTAAGTATCCAGAATCGGATCTGACTGTGTACTAATAACTTTTATTTCAGCAAGTGCTTCAATTAACTCACCACCCTAAATCGATTCCAAATAAAATTTATTCACAGTGGTATAAATCAAATCGACAGTGTCAATCCAAAAGTAATTATCGTCCAATTAAATGTTTTAATGTTGCTTATCAAGAAGTCTTAAAATAGTCTTCAAGATCGGATGCAAAAATAGGTGCTTAAGCACTTCTGGTACTTCGTAGCTTCTGTAAACTATTAAATTCTTACTGTTAATGTAGAATCGTTACATAAAATTCAAATCGTGCATTCACAAAAGTACCAAATGATGATTTTCGATCACTCCCGTAGAACTTTTGACACGAATGTATTATTGTACCGTAAATTAAAACAGAACACTTTTAGATTTTCATAAATTTCCGTCGTAATTAACTTATCACACATATAATTAAGAATGTACAATGTCTTTAAATACAAAAAATTGTAAGTATTACCTATACTTCGTAGGTGTTATCAAATTGATTTTTATAAACTCAATCTTTTATGTAATTGATAAAATTTGAAAAGAGTTTCAAATTTAATTAACAAACCCACGTTTGTTTCACCTCAATCTCCAACTATAACTTCCAATGTTATCTCAACTTTATTAATAAAACATACCAATTTCTCAATAAATTCTTTCCATTTGCATACCAATTTTCAAATTTAATTGGGCTATGCTAAATGCTTTACAACACAATTTTTAATCACTCTAGCAATAATTTTCAAAATTCCCAACCAACTTTTAACTAATTCGCTCGAGGATAACTCTAGAATATTCTACATATTCTGCACAATCTATACATTCTGCAATTCTTAACATTCAGAAACATTCTGGCTAGCTTTCTCCAAACCCCTCTACTTATAAGCTTTGTTTTATCTAATCAATAAAAAATTGGCAAATAGTCATTAATTTCATAATCAAGCCTAACAGCTCCTTAAAACCATGAAATATGGTTTTAAAAATGACTAGATTCATTATGTGAATAAGGTTTTGACAAATAAGATTCTAATTAGCTAGTAAATCAATTTAAAAGTTTTTTATCTACGTGGTAAAAACTCTTATCTTGGATCATACGTAATATGTAAAATAATTGAAAAATAATACTTAGATTCATTTAAGACATGTCTAAAAGAACATTATAAGCTGTCAATACCTATCTTTATCTTTTTAATATATAATTTTTCTTAGGTAAATGTATGAAGAAAAAAATAAACTTACACAGAAACTATCCTATTAACTAACTTGATAATCTAAGAAAAAAGAAGTTGCAAGAGGGTAAATCACATAAATGAAGGCAAAATTTGTAGTTATATGTACATCAACAACCTGGATATCTGGCAAAAACAGTTTTAATCAAACAGGTAGTTTTGCTACTTTATAAATAACTGAATGTTGATTTTAGATAACAGAAAATTGTCAACTCACTTTACACTTTGTATATGAAATACAATATTTAGATTATCTACACAATCTCCGTCTGAGTACCAAAAAATAGAAAAAAATCGTAAATCACTTTTTATCTCGGAAAGGAGAGTAGCTGCATACATGAAACCAAGTGCTAACGAAAGACGAGAAGCTATCGCTGCTTATGCTCTACCAAAAATGTGTTAAAACGTTCTCCAAATATAGAAAAATTGAAGATAACAGTTCACATTCTTCCGATCTGCATGTCTGAATTTCAACTTGCCATTTATACATTTAAAATTAGATTTTGACATACTGCTTGTGTAAATCTGACAATTGCATGTATTTTCATTGTCTAAAATTGTAATTTTGTTGTAGAAAACCTATTCTAAATATAAAATAAAAAAGAATGAAGATCTGACTAGAATCCATGTTTGTTTATTTCTAAATATGTTGTTTGGGTTGCCTACCAATCAGGCTTATACATTTGAAGTTGATAGAAACATGGAAATTTAAGCTATTTTGAATAAAATAAAGCTTGGACACGCATGTTGATATATCAATGCAAAAATCCAAGTAGATTTTATGTCAATATATTGTTATTAAAATAAGATTCGATGTTTTATTAAACATTTGAAATCTACAATTAGAGAATAAAATTTGTTAAATATTCAATATACGAGCAACTCTACATACGCAAGTACTTGATAAAAAGGTCTAAGAGATTTATAAAATCTTGAAACCAAAACAGTTTCAATAAATATTCTTTAAATATCAATTGTAGTCGGTAACTATACAATTTATTTTAGTACAAAGACAGGAGTTCTCAAATAAGGTACTGGGGAACGCTGAAGTGGGAATAACTTAATTAGTATTCCTATTAGGCGCTATTTAAAACAAATGTCAACAAACTTGAACAGCACATTTAATTATTAACAAAACATGTTAACCAAATTAATTAATTTTTAATTTTGACATTTTATATTTGTAAAATTAGTTCTTTCTCTGATGATGATTTTCTGATAAAATCGAAACATAGGAATTTAATTAATTAAGAATTAAAATACAATTGGTTTGGCTTAAATGATTCATAATATAATAACTTATTATAAAACCAATTTTTAAGATGGATGAATTTTATATTTTAAAATTTGGGATTATTAAATATTTTAGAAAATGCAGTTTACAACATTGTTTCGTTTTAATTCATCAAAAAGGTATTTTATCAGCTACTCTCTGCGAGAACTTTTACAATCTAACAAAAATTTGGTGTGAGACAATACACGACTTTGTTTAATATATTATAAATGTGTAAATAATGTCCGTAAATGATTAAAATATTATCTACGTTTAATTTGGGAACAATAATTGTAACAGTTACACATCCAAATAATTGAACACGCACAAAGCTGCTTAACTTCAGAGATTTTCTCCAACAACTCGTTCCAACGCATTTTCCAGAGTAAGCAAAAATCTCACGTAAAAGGGTATCAAAGACAAATTATTACAACCAGTTTCAATAAAATCGATAAAAAACTTAAAAATCGCAAGAATAAAGTGACAATTCCTTGCCATCGCA
This sequence comes from Phrixothrix hirtus, assembly GCA_024586415.1. Lineage (NCBI taxonomy): Eukaryota > Metazoa > Arthropoda > Insecta > Coleoptera > Phengodidae > Phrixothrix > Phrixothrix hirtus. The sequence goes on along the minus strand of JAHWXV010237787.1, from coordinate 3,531 downwards.
GTAAAATATGCAATTTTTCCATTTTTTCGAAAACAATCGAAAAAAATTCTATCAAATTAACAACAAATACATGAAATAGGTATTTTCAAATTTTTGAAGTCGTAATTTTTTCTTGGCTTTAATCATTGTTGAAACAAAGACATCTTAGACAACTCCGTCTATCATATCACGGTCAAATGTCTTAAAATAACGCTTTTTCTGAAAATAATGTAATTCGAGCTTAAAATCTTGATTATTTTGTACTCGTGCATGTAAATGTTACGAATTTTGAATTATTCCGAAATTCTAAAATTTTGATAGATAAGATGTTAGTCAATGGCGTATCAGTTGTTAAAGGATATCTTTAATACGTTTCCCATTCTGTAAGATCACTTAATGAATTTTCTGATGTCTCGTTATTAAGGTTATAGATAAAAATTAGTGATGCTCCTTTTATGACTTCGTAATAAATTTGATATTTGATGGAAAACACTGTCCAACAAAACAAAACTTTTGATTTGGACCTATTCTTGGGTGCATTTGGTATACTGATTGTAAAAATGAAAAATTTTACTATATTAACTCTAATTTTTGACCTAGAGCACAATAGCCTTCTCCACTAAGAGAAATACCTTCTTATAAATAGGTTCCTTTATAATCAAGCCATTATTAACTATATTGTAAGGAAAACTTGCGTAAAACATTTAGGAGAATAGAAAATGGAAAAATAGGCTGCCTGACGTTTGGAATACCAATGGGAACCAAAAAACCATGATGATGATTGTTATTTTTGTTGTGTAAACATCAAGGGAATCAATCACAATACTAGGGGAGTATAAATTTGACCAAAACTCTTAGTAAGGAGCTGTCGCCAAGTTCTCTATATAATTAGCCAAACACCTATGTAGTCAATGTAGTCAAGGGATATGGAGATTTGCTTTTGTGCTCATAAATTTGTTTTGGATCGGGATGCGGAATTTCCCTTGGTCCTCTTGGACTAGAACTGTTATATAGCCGTTTCGCCATGCCTGCTAGAATTTTTCCGAATCTGGAGGAGTTCCACCGCTCGCCGATAGGGATTTTTAACGTGCCAAACATGACATTGACACGCGACCGACGATTTTACTTCCTCATCCGAGAAGGCGTGTTTTTTAAATTTTTCTCGGATGAAAAATGTACCGACCTCGATTGGGTTTGAATCCGTATTTCTTGAGTGTAGAGGAAAACATGCTAACCACTACACCAATCTGGGCCAGCGTGCTCAGAAATAATTAAAGTTGTGTTAATCATGGCGTCGAGTGATATAAGTATACCGGTATTTGCCGTACAGCATATTGTCATTATAAATGATGTTAATAGTCGTCGTCGACTTCAAGGAGAATTTGGAGAAAAGTGTCTTTCACGTACTCACATATTTGGATGGTCCATCTCGTTCAAGAACAATCTTATACGTGTAGAAATGCTCCCCATGCTTCTAGACCTCATACTGCAGTAAAAAAATTAAAAATTTAACTAGTTGATGAGTTCATTTGAACAAACAGATGAATATCAATGATAAACTTAAATTTTCCAAAATTAGCACACGGTGGGTGCCAAGAAACCTACCTGAACAGAGACAGAAACGGATTGAGATTTCTCAGGAACATCTCCATCGTTTTGAAAATGTAGACGGCGATTTTTTGGCACATATACTACATCCTAGAAATTAAGCAAGTTAGCATGGAATGACGTTACTTAGGTTCTTCATTGCCCAAAAAGTTCACATTTCAACTATCAGCGGGGAAGTGATGGCGACATTTCTTCGTCATTCAAGAGCCAATTTTCGTGAATTTTTAGAATGGAGAACAATAATTGCAGAATATCGCAGTCAACTGCTCTTGCGAGTAAAAGGTGTAAGAACCAAATGACGAGCACTGTTAAGTAAAGGCGTAATTCTTTGAAAGAACAAAGCTCGTCTGTATACTACCCGTTTGATGCAAAATACTCTCACTGAATTTGTATGAGAGGTGCTACTGCATTCTGCTTACAGTCCCTACAAGTCACCTTGCGATTATTATATATTTGGTCAACTTAAGAAGGAGTTTTGAGGGCACAAACTTGGCTGCACCGAGAATCTGAAAATTACCCAAGGGATCGAATAAATGTGTTTTGAAGTCAGAACATTATTTTGAAAAATAATATGTGTTACATTAATTTGATATTTTTTTAACTGTTGCTGCAATAAAAAGTTCTGGTCAAATCTATACCCCCCTCGTAATCGAAGTAAGTGAACATTTTCTTGACCCAGATTCTGCAAGATGACCTCATTCACACTTAAATGAGATGCTTACTCCATTTTTAATTATCTACCAGATGTCTCAGATAGTCATGATCATACGCTTAAGTTGACGGCAGTAATATAACAAAATTAGAGAAAGCAACAGGCACAGTAAGTCTACAACGTTTTAATTAATATGAATTGAGCGATCTTATTAGAGACCTGAATCTTTCAAACGAATCTGCTGAAGAACTGGCCTCCAGATTGAATAAAATCATGGAACCAGAATTACGTTTTATTGTAGCAGAGAAAAGGTCTTGCTGCCCTCCTTCTCTGATGACAACTGTTTAATATTCTGCCATGATATCAAAAGCCTTTGACAGCTCCAAGCGAAGTTTTAAATGTCTTTTTTGCCCAATGGCAACTTGCATAGCTCAATTCCAATTGCTCACTTTATCAGTGTGAAAAAGAACTAAGAGACGATTTCTGTCGTTAAGGTGACGAAAAGATTAAGTACCAAGAACATCAATAGGTAATTTATGTAAACCTAAAAATATCAACTTTTTCCTTAGTCAGTTGATGGAACATCAAAGCTAAAAATGACCACTGAGTAAAAACAAATGGCCTTCGACAAAACTATGATAGTCGGAGTACAAACTGCTATCAAGTTTTTGGTTGGCAAAAAAAATTATCCTGCCACCATTTCATATTAAACTTGGTCCGATGAAGAAATTTATAAACAATTTGGACGAAAAATGATGTTATTTTAGTTATTTATCACATAAATTCTCTAGACTGGGCACAGAGAAATTAAAAGCAGAGATTTTTGATGAAAGGATCCTCATTTCATGGAATCAATGGACAAAGGTGAGTTTGTTGCCTAATCTTCGTTTGTTCTAGTTGTGAATGGGTTTATTAGAAACCATAAAGCAGACAACTTCACTGAATTTTAACCATGAGGATCAAGATACATTACCTCCTCAGTCACTTAAAGCGCTTTCCAAAAAAACCTTGGGGATTTAAGTGACGCGAAAGGCGAATAATTTCAGCAGTCTATAAAAACCATGGATGGGAGATACCGGGCAAGATGAAATACCCAGATTATTGCAGATTATTGCCCAAATATTCAGCGGGAAGTCCTGTGCATGTGTTATAAATGATTATTTTATATGGTCATGTCTTAAAATAAATTAACTTGGTAATATGGGGATCTTTTTAACAGGATGTAATATGAATAAATTCAATATATATATATATATATATATATATATATATATATATATATATATATATAT
>JAHWXV010237781.1:0-13929 GCA_024586415.1 Phrixothrix hirtus | reverse complement strand
TGCTACCTTAGGGTTTTTCAAAACTACACAAGAATAATATTAAAATTACTTCAAAACATGTATGTATGTTCGTGTCAAACTCAACACTCCGCGATATCGATACATGTTGAATATCAAGTTCTTTATCAAACATGTTTACAAGAACGGCTTTCAAATTTAAAAAGGATAGTATGCTATTCCACCATGGCACGTATAAAAACATTTATATCTTTAAATGCATGAAACTTAATGAATTTTGTATATTTGTAATAAAGTTGAGAAGTCAGTATAATAAAAATTAATAACTATTTTTAAATCGTTACACATTTAAAGAAAATAATTCATTAATTTCACTTTAAGTAAACTTAAGAGCAATGCATCATCGTTTTCTAATTTTTTCTTCTATGACGATACCACCAGCACCTAAAACGCACGTTATAGGCTCCGATATCATTATTGAACATTTTTAGTCTGGAAAAGTTTCTTTTACACGCATTTCAATCTCGTTTATTTTTGCTTTAGTTAGCTTCTCCCGTGCTATCATAGAACACCAATCATTATTGGTTAGTACAATTATTTGTTGATGTTTAGCATCGTAATTGACATAACCCAATCGAATTATAGAATTTATGTTGTAGCTAACGCACAGTCCTATTTTCACATATTTTTAATAAATATACTCGTAATTACATCCATAGTTGTGAAATTGATGCCGAATGCAACTTAAAAGTTCTTTAATCCTGGCACTTTGTTGCTTGCGTAATAACTGTTTGTCTCTTTGTTCGTAATAAGTATTATAACTGTTAACACTAGAATGATGACACTTCTCCTTTTCATTTCTCTTATTAGCGGTACTAGTAATAGTTGTACTTGTATTTTCACCGTTGCTGCCCTCTATTATATTTGCATCACGGTTTGGAAATAAAGAACCGTCACAAGCGATTTCGCTTGTTGCTTCTTCTTCACAATAATACATATTAAATAAATCATAAGAATTTCTATCAGCCACTCTTAAAAATATGCAAACTTGTAGGATTAATTTTAAAAACAACTGAACAAGGTTTTCCTTCTGAATTATTCAAATGCAAACTAGATACTAACGGTTATATTCGTTTATAATAGACACACTCATGTACATTAAGTAAAATAGGTAAGGGAGGAAGCAAATGAACTTATTACGCACGTATTTTCAGACAGATATAAATAGACTTGTTTTATTATACCAGTTAAATTAAGTACAGGTGTTCCATTCAGATGCGGGACTAGGGATTGCGGGTAGCGGTAAGGTAGAATTAGAGGGCAACTTAGTGAAATATTTCGTTTCATTTTCAAGGACATCTTCAGACTTCACGTAACTATTTCAGCAGAAAACTTTAAATGTTTTTATCCTAATAACGCTTTCTAAAACCATTCTCTTATTTCAAAATAATGGGTAAGCAACAACAGCATCAAGCAGAAAAGTTTCCTCAATAACTTCTTTCTAAAAGTCATATGGAATATTACCGACGTATTCGTAAGATTTCAATAAATTCAGTAGATATGTAAAAAGTTAGATAACTTAAAAGTTAATTTTAAGCCTCGGGTAAATAATATACAAAAAACTGCTCGTAAGAATTTTAGAGTTATCATTCTAAATCATTTAGGTAAAACTTTAGACACTATACAATAAAAAAACTTAAATATAAATCAAGGACTTCTCTCCTCACATTAAAATAATTACAAAACTTTAAAAATCAAGTAGAAAAATTTTTCAATCATTTCCTGATTTCCATCACGTTAGCATTCAGCATTGTACCATTAAGACATCCTTTTTTCTACTACATATACATACACACATACATATGAAAGTACAAAAATGCATATCAGAACGCACTTTGACGTTCTTCGTCGAGCAACCCAAAATTTCAAAACCATTTATATTAATGCATCAGGAAAAGTCGGTTACATACGAATATACATATTCCAATCAGTAAGTGAGCTAGGAGAACAACCACCACTATCTACAAATGCGGCTGATTGGTTTCCTCACACCAAATTACTTTATCACATATATATTTTCTATACCACCAATATGTAATGAATTTTACTAAATCATATTTGCCCATAAAGACCTACAAAAATTAAACCAACGACGTCTTAGGCATGCTGAAGTTTATTTCATATAAATAATACATATCATTTCAATATTACAGTATAATACTATTTAAAATACATTATTGCTCCAAACTGTTCTAGTCTTATCAAATAAAGCTACAATAACAATTTGTATTTATAAACACATCATAAAACTATCACTTATGTGCAATTCTGAAAAGCGCTCACAATAAATCTTTGCTCTGTGATTAACATATAAAATAGGCGAAATAGTATTATCACATTCTTTCACTCTCCTATCAAATCGTATTTTGTCCAATAATACTGTTTGCCAGCCTCTATTTCGTGCTTCTCGGTACTTAAAAGACCACACCACCATATAACGCACTTTATTTTTGCTTTCGTTAATTATTACCACTGCCATTATTATCTTGCTACCTTTCAATTTTTCTGTCGTCTATATTTTCTTCTCTTTCTTCGCTGCTTGCTTCAGAATTTATAATAACCCTTGCCTCATTAGGGAAAAACGGATTAAGTTGATGTGTAAATTCCTTTAAATTCGCACTACATAACCGTTATATTAAAACATCCGTCACACATTTCTACTTCTAGATATTCGTTACATATCTTTATACCTGTACTATACTTTTTCACTAAATTACTACAATATTCGGCACTAAACTCCCAAAATCTATAAACCGCTTCATGTATAGCATCAAATACTAATGCTTGAAATTCTTGTTGTATTCGTTCAATAGATGTGTTTATCTACGAGCTTTCGTTCAATGTTCCAGCGCGTAACACATCCACATTGTTATTAAATAATTTAAACACTATATAATTGTATTGTAGTTTCCTATATTTATATTTACATCCCCACTGCAGCTTTTTTAATACTTATTACGCAGATGCTTTAACAACGTCAAAATCAGCAGTAATTTTTTCAGGAATGTAATGCAACATACATTGTTCGATAATTGTCATAACGTTCACTTTAGGATCACCTGGTAAATCTATAATACTTTTTAATAGGCTATCATAAACGATTTGAAACCTTGACTAGTAATTTCAGCTAATCTTCGTTCTATTACAAATAACAAACGTTGTAATACTATAAACGATCCTCAACCTAAGTAAATCTGATTACCATCATTATAGTCAATGATTATAACTTTTGTGTGACCTATTCGATTAAAGAAAACAGTTTTCGAGGCAGCTTTAATCGGTGACCGCATATCCTCTTTATTACTTTAAAAATACTGAATTATGACATTCATATCCTCCACTATCATTCTCCAATCACTATCTATTAAAATTAAGTGTTGATTACGCATATTACTGAGCTTCAAAACAGCTAATATTTCACTATCCGGATAGACCCCAACACTAACTTATCTAGTCTTTGATTTATTTAAAAGGTATACATTCTTACACAATAATGGAAAACGAGCAATTTTCTTTTCTACCCTCTCACTATTTTGTTGAGATACTTTTACTTTAGAGTTCTGAATAATATCAAAGAGAATTTCCATATTTATTAAAGGTAAGACTTACTTGTTAACAAACTACAACCATATGCCAGATGTAAGCCCTTATATATCTTTACAATATTGTGAGTCACATATGATGACTAGTAGGAACAGTGAACTTTAACTTACACTCGTGGGGGTTGAGGTAAGGTAAGCATATTAAAGGAATGATGATTGATCAACATTCAATTGTAGACGGCAAATGTCCTTTAACTAACTCAATGATGGAGGTCATTCGCCTGGCCTTGATCTAATTGTGGAGAAGCGTCATTAGCCTAACCTTAACTCAATTGTGGAGGGGTCATTTAGCTTGCCTTGTTCCAATTGTGAATGTCATTGACCTTGCTTTTATCAAATTGCATAGGACCACACCACTAAATTATATGTATTATTTTTGCTTTCACCTATTAATAAACAAGTTAATAAAGAATAATAACTAATAACTATTCTTTTAGTCAAAATAAAAATTTCAAACGTTTCCAGGTGCATCATCGCTTCCTACATCGTTTACAACAGTTAACACAACGTTTCAAACGTCTAACACAATGTTTGAAACGTATCGCAGAACGTTTCAATCGTTTAACACAACGTTTCAAACGTGTAGCAGAACGTTTCAAACGTCTAACACAACGTTTCAAACATTTAACACAACGTTTCAAACGTTTAATACAATGAATTGTTTAAAATGCTTGACTCAACGTTTCAAAACATTAGCGGAACGAGTCGTTTAAAGGAAGAGCTGACTTTGACCCGATTACGGAGGGGGTCATTGACCTGGCCTTGGACCGATTATGGATGAGGTCATTGGTCTGACCTTGACTCAATGGTTGAAGCCATTGATCCGGCCATGACCAAATTGTGGAGGGTCATCGACCTGACCCCGACTAAATTGTGGAGGGCATTGACCTTACCTTGTCACAATTACAGAGGGAATTAACGCGGTCTTGACCCAATTATGGAAGGGGGTCGTTGGCCTGACCTTGACCCTGTTATTAAGGTCATTTACCAGACCTTGACCCAATTGTGGAGGGAGGTCAATGACCTGACCTAGAGCCAATTGTGGATCCAGAACCCCCCTTCACCTACCACTAATATATGGTCACATTGTGCATTGATCAAAACACCTTATGTCGTACGGTCGCGCTAGCTTATGGTATATCGCTAGACATCTGTTTCAGAACCAATTAATACTTGAAAATAAAAATGAACGGCTAATGTTATGAAGATTTCAGAAAAAAAAGTGTAAAACACAATTATTTAACTAATGCTGTGAATTTTTTTTTATAGATAAGCTAAGATAGTGTTTTATTATCTGTTAAAGTAACAACTAATTTTATAATTATGTCAATGTTTGTAATTGTAATTATTTATTTCAAGGCCGTTTCACAACCTTTTAAATGTTTTATCGTTAAAGCTTCCAATGTATTTAACAACAAAATTTAAGTATTAATTTGGAATTTCACCTTGATAATGGCTTAAATTAAATCGAAACGTTGGACTAATTAAAACAATTATTCTCATCACTACCCTAACAACGTTTATTTATCCAAAACTAGAAAATGTTATAAAACAAAATAAAATCAATTTCTACAAAAGCGAATAAGGGAGCCACACTTAATTCTAAGGTAATTGAGCTATTGGTACTAAACGAAATAGCACCTAGAGGGATAACACTGCAGAATTACTACAATAAAAACTAAATAAGATATGGAAATATTGGATGAAACAGTTTAACGCGTCTTAAAATGTCTATGTAACAAATTCGACTGGGCCAATGTTGGAAACACCTACTTATAGGGAAGTACCTACAATAGATACCGTGACGTTATCACAACTGGGCCTAATCTTAAACCATTTCTAATACTTAAAATACCATTGTAAAATAGGAAAATTAAGGGCAGTATAAACAAAATCGTTTTAAAATATCTAAATTTTATGATGAATTGAGTAACTATTCAAATATATCATCACCTTTTTGATTTACAGCATCATCAAAAAAGAATGTCGGGATTACAAAATCGTATTACGCAAAATAATAAAAACATACACATAAATTTTTTACTAAAATATTAAGAATGGTAGGAAGTTTTATATTTATTTGAATACATTTCGATATGTGCACTATTATATGCTTGACAGACATCATGACTCTAGTCAATCTCCCTCAATGCTTTGTAAAGCATCTACAGAGTTACAGTTTTAATTGCTGTTATAATTTTACGTTGTAGGTGACTGGTCAGTAATTCTTGGACTTTAGAGAATGCTGTTATCTATCTATAAGAAGAAGTCCAAAGGGGTGAGATGGTAGCTTTGTGGAAGCCACGGGATTGCACAATTCCGTCCAATCCATAAGTTGAGGAACTAATTATGTAAGGCTTCACGTATAAATAGGGAGAAATGAGGAGGAACGCTTTCCCTCATTAAAAAAGTCTTATTCCCAGTAACACATTCCAAGTCTTCTATTTGTTGGAAGACAATGTTCCAGCGAATCGAGAAAAACGTTTCCGGTTATGGTACTATATGTGAAAAATAAATACTCAACAACGCGATAGTAGATCAGGCTACACCAAATATTTACTTTATTTTTAGGGAACTACAAACGTACCAGTGAGCTTCTGTTGATTACTGTTATCCTCGAATGCGACAATTAAGCCGATTGATACCGCCTCGTCTGAGAAGATAACAATACGTTTTAGATAGCTTTCATTATCATTTATTTTCTCCAGCATAAAAGTCTATCATCATATTCAATCTCGCGCCTTAGCTGTATCTTGTAGCCGTAAATTCTTATGAAAGACTCATTGAATGGTAGTTTTTTGAATACCCAATGTTAAACTTCGACGAGCAATCAACGTTTTAGCAGTTCTAGTACAGATCTGAAATTCCTAGTGACATGCAGATGTAACTTTTGCTACGTTTCCGGTTTCATTAAATTGTTTCATCAACAAATTCAAAGCTTTATCATCTAGGTCCGTTTGTCATGGATGTAACGTTTGCCGTTTACGTTGAACTGCTACAATTCATTTTAATTCTGCATACAACCACACAAATTACGCTTTTGGTTTCGCAGTCCGCATTTCTCCGTGCATAAACTCAAACTAAAAGAATAACTGCAGTGAGAATATTGACGCTGCATTCAACATATACAAGCAATACCTAAATTGTTTCACTACATTCAATGCAAAAATTATTTCCGTACGTTAAAATTTTTATTATTTTACAATGTAGAACATGTACTGTGAGTCTACCTTCAATGTCGCAAGATTATGTTGTTCTAGCTAGTTCATTTGACGCCGTAGAGGGATCGGGGTTAGCATAACGTAGGGCAGCTTCCAACAAAGTAAAATAAAAAAAATGGACGCCAGTCTTTTGCAGAATCGCAGAGGCAATACACACCTGAACGACAAGGGTTGTGGTGTTCTTACTTTACCCTAAATCTTCTCAACCTGTACCATTGGTTCCACCTAGCTGAAAAAGGGTTAGGTAATGCTGTTCGTCGAAAATAATTCAAAGCAGGTAGTTAACAGCAATATTTGCTTCACCAAAACTTACGAAATCAATAAATAATGAAGTATTGCCAATCAACAATAAGGTTAAGAACTTATAGTACAAAAAAGCTAATTTAGGTTCTCGAAGGGGTACATACATCAAGCAAAGGTTATTGAACCTGCCTCTTGCGGATTAAGGCTAACGCATAATATAATAATTGTTATAATTATGCCAATAATATAACAAAGTAAATTTATGCCCTCGAAGCGACGCATACATCAAGCAAAGGTTACTAAATTTGCCTTTTTCAGATTAAAGATAACACAAAATGTAATAATTAATCGCAACCTACCTCGTATATTAAACGGTATCATATGAATCTGAATAGGAACTGCATCTTACTTAGACGCAAGTGAATTAAAAGCAGAAAATTAATGTTAAATGAAAAACAAAGCAAACCGTTACTAAGTCATAATTCACTATCAGCGAAAGTAATAAAACAAATCTTTCCTAAAAAAATTTGACTGAAGGTCCATTTGCGACAGTTTCATTCTCGAGGATAAATCAAGTATATGCATGTATATACACTCAAATAACTGAATTTTAACTTAATAAAGAAAAAGGAACTTTATGATAGTTGAAGATTTCAAAGTAAGGTCTATAGCGTGTTTAAAATGAATAGCAAAAGTAAATTAAATTAATATTGAACTGGACGGCGTTACTTTACAGTGAGTACTATAACTTTAATATATTTATGTGATTAAATACTACATATGTTCTGAGTTACAAGTTAAAACGTAGAGAACGTAATTAGGACTTCATATCTGGTGAAGGTAACTTGATAAAAATTCAACGAAGCTATTAACCAAATACATTGTAGCTTATTTATGGAACGTGCGCTACAGGTGGAGCGACATAATGCAATGGAATTAAAACATAAATGTACGACCTTATTTTGAAGCTAGATGGTGGCGTTATCTTGATAACAATACCTGGTCGATCGTAGTCCCCAGTAGTAAACTAATAAATACAAAAAATAATTACCAATTATGTTAATTAGAAGATCGGAGAAATACATACCGGTAGTTAGATGTTGCGGGAGCACAAAGAAAAACTAACCGTTTATGCACAGAGAGATTAGTAAAAAGAAAGAATCGAGTCGTGCTTCGAACAAATGCATATCTGGCTATAACTAATAACATGGAAAGTTGTCGATAAACCTTGCAGGTACGCGATGTTTGTTCGAATATCACCAAGGACTTTTGATTTCATTCGTACGCGTTAAATCGCGGCAGTATTTTTTAAATAAGATTTTAAAATACAGAATGTTCTAAAATAGATTAATTGGTACTTAATAATGAAACGAATTTATAGCAAAAAAATTTTCATAGCGACTGGAAGTAAATTATGTAGACACAACCAACACTAGATTGAAAATAAGAACATGAATTTCAATTTATATACCCATTAATTTAACCAAGTGTATACTAGATTCACCAAAATAATAATTTGTATTAGTAAACAAAAGTATAAATCTAATTTTAACTGTAACAATTTCATAAGGTTATATAATTCCCGCATTATTTTTCAATGACTGTATGTTATAGACAAATTTTAACATTTTAAATCTTTTTTCATAACGGAAACAAAATCCCATTAAGAAACTTACGAAACACACTATTAGCGCTAGTTTTATGCCTACGCGTGAGGACATAATATAGTAGTTGTGAGGTGTTTTCTATAGGTACGTGTTTATGTGGATCAATTTGAGTGAGGTAATGGTTTGCTCCAGTTTAAAAGGACAAATTCTGTTGACATAAAATAAAAATTGCACTTCAATCAAAAACACTATTCGTATTATTAGAGAAAATCAAAATTGTTAGAATAATTTAAGACTTTCTTGATACAAAATGTTTAACTCATTAACTAAATAATCCTGGTATTCCATAGATATTCCTAACTAACTTTGAAAAGTGTAAATTCGAGCGGTTGCTGAAAACAATTATATTTCAAATAATCTCTTAGTTTAAATAAAATTATAATAAAATAATTGTAAATGAAATATTTTAGGTATAAAACCATTTATTAGTATACACTAACAACAAATAACAATAACGCGAACCATACTATAACACGAATTTAACTTTATTGCACAGCATATTGAGAAAAAAGGATTCAATATTCGAACGACATCTAATACGATCAAAAACAAGCTAAGAAGTTCCCTAAATCAATCGTTTTCAAGATAACAGCAATTTTCGTTTTTTATAACATAAGCGATCAAAGATAGCCACAACTTGCGCAATGCAAAATAAAACACTTCGCTTTAGTGTGACATTGATTTTGCTTTAGATTATTCTTATTCTTTATCATTTGCCAGTGAAATTCGTACACTATTTGATAGCTTTTTATTCAATGCTAAACTAGCCTTTACAGCTTTTCTCTACAGTTGTGGCTATAGTAATGTTTGGATGCCCACTGCATTTATGGCGAGGCTCTTTTCCAATCGTAAATTACCTTTCTATAAGAATCTTGTAAAATTTAACTGGCGGCTAAGAAATTCTGTTCCCTTTAATTACGGCTGTAGATGGACCAAGGTTAATGTCTAAATCTGAAATGGAGAATCGAATTTTAACCATCGTTGGTTAAAACCACGAAACGGCTATAAAAGGAGGCTTCGCTGAAATAGGTTTAAGTGATCATTTTGTTTTATATCTATGCCATATACAACAGATAAATATTCCTAAGCGCCTTGGCTATCAATTAAGAATGATATTTGACAGTAATTTTTATGCTAATACCTTCTTCATTGATTAGTCGGATTCAATAGAACTAGAGTTTTTTATTTTGACAATAACCATATTTGATTAGACAAGAATTCTCCAGCTATTCAATCCAGACATCATCAGCTTCTTATAATGTTATTTAATTCTTTTTAATATTTTAAAAACTAGTTTCTTGTACATTCTTTGCCTAAATTTATATATAATTTGACAGTTATTGTTTATACAAAAATTAATTATAACTGAAACCACATACGGCTGAAAAAATACCTGAGAAGCGTACTTTTTAATTATTTACATTGTTGGATATGCAAATAATGTAATTTTTTTCTGAAAACTAATTATTTCACGTTAAAGAACGCTTAATCCTTAATAAAAGTACTAGGTTTATGGAAAAACATTAAATCTAAAATCGTGAAAGGTCTGAAAATCTAAGAATAAATGGCGTTTCCAATTATCCGATTTGAACGAAATTATCTTTTGCCCATCAGACAGAGGTAATAAATTTTTCCGATAACTACTATGAAAAATGAACAATTTCGCATAGGTTACTATCATCTTTTGAATATGGAGCATGAATTTGGTATCCAACATATGAGTCTCACAAAATATCTTTAGAAAAAGTTGAAAGAAAATTTTTAAAATTCCTATATTTTAAAAGCTATGCTTCTCACTAACTCGAAATCTTTAGAAAGCAGGAGGATACGTACTAGCCTTATCTTTTTATTTAAACTACTCAATAGTAAAATTGATTCACCTCAATTGTCGAGTCTTCTTAATTTACATGCACCCCATTTAGAATCACGGACGAGTAATTTCTTCCATTGTAGTGCACTTACTAATTTACTGTCTGTAATTAACTAACTAATTAATTTTAATTTAATTTGATTAACTCACTTCACTCTAAATGAAATTATTTAATTTACCAATCTATCTATAAGTACGTAAGCATCAATTTTTGTTAATTTTAATATTACTTATGAAATTAATTTATATTATGCCTTGTAACTGGATTGTAAATCTTTTGAACACTAAATGTTATTATTATTATTATTATCATTATTATTATCTAAAGTTACATATTGCGCATAGCAACAAAACTGTTGCGAAATGATCATGTGGTCGTGTGAAATATATTTCACACGCTAACGTAGTGACTTTTAACATAATAAAGTCGGTGATGTTTATTCAGATTTATCTAGTTTAATCCACATAAGTTATTACGTAATTTTAAAAATTACCATAAAATCCTTTTCATATATAAGTGGTCACTGGCAAAGTATAGTGTATAACACATGCTGATTGACTATTTCACACTCGTGTGTTTAAGCCACTTGCGTAACGGCTCATGGCTCAAACTCACACTCATGTGAAATATCCATATTTCAGCACTAATTATACAATATAGTAAAATATGCAATTTTGTATCTCTAAGATTTAATTTTTGAATTGCTCTAGTCACACCCATGTGTGAAATCATTGAACCTAAGAGCGTGTACGAGTATTTCCACTAAAAATTTGACATCTAAGATACTCATATTTCACACAGAGTCAGGCAAAGTAAATAGTAATTCATTTATAAAAACAGTTATTTTAGTTTTTAAACATAAACATTTCTTATAGTAGCTATTGATTACCTTTTCGACACTTACTTGTAGGTTTCCCCATTGGTAACTTTTTGGTTAACTAAATAATTGCAGTGATGTCTACAAATTGAAACAAATGCGTATTACGTATTTTCTTCTTCCCATAACTGTTAGTTATGAATATATTGCCAGTCACATAGGTGATCCTAGAGCGAGGTCCTCTTCTACCAATATTTACTCAGAGATTTCAGGTTAAACTCTGACATGGAAATGTATATTACTGAGAAAATAGCTTACAGGACGTATAAAGGCAAATCAAATCAAATTGGATAAAACAAAGTAAAGTCAATTGGTGTATACTCAGACATCACTCGAGAGCTAGACTACCACTTGAAATAACTCCTTTGCTGTAATCAAAAGGTAAGAATTGCTAATAACATAACTTAAATAATTTACTGCTTCCTAACTATTCGTAGTAATTTGCCACACAAAACAGAATATAGAATAATGAAGATAGTACTTACTCCAACCTTTAATCAATAGGAAGGAGCATTGAATCAGGGACTCAAAGCCAATCTAAAATAGACCTAAATGTAGAATATAAGCGTATCAAAAAGAACCTTTATGAAACAATGTAGAAATATTAAAACAACGAATAACTGTAGCGGTTAGAGAAACTAACCTGGAAACGTTAGAGAATGTTTATATGGAATTTAGAAATAGAGCCGAAAAGTATGCAGAAAACGGAGGAAATTATGTAGACTGATAGTTTATAATAAATAAAATAGTTTTCTATTTTCTAGTTTGTTATTTTATAGGTTACTGTAAATAATTTTAGATTTTCGAGTCATTAGTTTTACTTTTCAAAGCAAACGAAAAATATGATGAATAAATTTTTTTCATAAATCAATATTAAAATAGTTTTCCCTCTTGTATACCCCATCGCTTCACACTTTGTATATATATATATATATATATATATATATATATATATATATAATGGAAAATTATTTTGTTCTTAAATTAATATAATTATAATGATTTATGTATATTTTAGATATTTAATTTTTCTAAATATTTTTAAATATCTAAAAATATACATAAATCTTTATATATATATATATATATATATATAATAAGGTGTAGCTAAAAAATTCGGTGAATGGTATATTAAAAACACAAAAACAGAATGCACATGGAAAATATCTTTATTGACCTTCGAAGTAGTCGCCACCAGACACAACTCACTTTTGACAACGTTTGTATAGCTTCTGTAAACTGTCGGAAAGCTCTTGTTTTAGAATCGCTTTCAGAAGTGCTGTCACACGTTCTTGAACCTTATTGACCTCCGCAAACCACGATCCCTTCAAGGTCCCTTTAATACTATGGAACAAGAAAAGTCAGCAGGATAGGGTTGGTTGTTCCAAAACCGTCACGTGACGTTGAGTCAAAAATTGGCGTACAATGACGCTCATATGTGATGGTGAATTGTCATGCAGTAACATCCATTTTTCAGTTTGAATCATCTGTGGTCTAATGCGCCGGATGCGCTGCAACAAATATTTGAGAACCTCCAAGTAGATTAAGGCATTTACCGTTTGGTTAGCAGGAACGAATTCCTTGTGAATAATTCCCTCTTTGTCGAAAAATCCGATCAACATGGTCTTCACCTTGGATTTTTGCATGCGGCTCTTTGTTTGTTGCGAGAAAGAAGGTGACAACCATTCCATTGATTGTCTTTTCGTTTCTGAGTAATACTAGTAATACTAGCATTTGTCTCCTATTACAATCAATGGAACCCAGAAAGGACGGAACCCGGTCACACATGGCGATGAAATCGCCACTGGTTTCAAAACGTCTTACTCTTTGCTCGTCTATTAGGATGTGTGGCACAAATCGTGAACAAATTTTGCGCTTACCCAAATCTTCATGGATGATGGCTCCCACTGTGTCTTTACTAATCCCCACTTGTAATGCTATTAATCGCAATGTCAATCGCCAATATTTTGCTAGGAACACTCACACACGTTCAGTGTTTTCAGTTGTCCGGCTTGTGAATGGTCGGCCCGAATGCAGTTCGTCCTTCACCGATTCTTTGCCAGCACGAAATAGTGCAAACCAATCGTATACACATTTTCTATTCACAACTCCTGCCCGTAAACTTGCACAAACATTTCATGGGTTTCCGTCGCCGTTTTACCCAATTTGAAGGAGAACTTAATATTGTGTCGCTTCTCCATGATTTTTCGATGCGCGCTGCTCGGAACACTATTGAATTGACTGCAGCACTACGAGACGAGGAGCCTCGCGCGATCTCAAACAGAGGACAGGTCCAGCATATCCGTACATGCCTACGCATGCGAGTGACCTTGTTTCAAGCGTTGAATATCGATATATTAGACCATTCACCGAATTTATTAGATACACCTCGTTTGTATATATATATATATATATATATATATATATATA
>JAHWXV010237765.1:0-11120 GCA_024586415.1 Phrixothrix hirtus | reverse complement strand
CTGAGAGTAGCGGCGGGCTGACCGTGACGGCGGGCCTTGGGAAGCTCCTTGACGGATCGGGGGTCCGTAAGGGCGCTTGACAGTACCGTCGACGTAGCTCCAGGCAGGCTATCAGATGCTCGGTCTCAATCTGCCTACTCCGAGCACTGAATAGTCTTCACTACTAGTTGCTTGGTCTCAATCTGCCTACTTCAAGCTTCTAGTAGTCACCAACTACTGCCTTCTGTTTAGATTTCTTCCCCTTTTTATATCCATTGCCAGGAGAAAGTGGCAAAATGCTGTATTCCTATTGGTTAACTTGAATTACCAATGGGAATTGGTTGTTAGAAATTGCATAAATTTGTATATGCAATAAAAGAGGTTATTTTGTCGTCGGTACGTGTACGCGAAATATGATAATAAGGATTTCCTGCCTGATAAGATACAAATTAATAGAACTATTCATAACGGAACTGCGATTCATCAATAAAAACTATTGCTATCGCATTTTAGTAGTGTTACTACTGTATATAAACCCTCCGTTTTTACACATACCGTCAGTAGAGAATTTAACATCGAGTTCGCGCTTCGCCCTGAAGCTTAGTGTCTCCAAGTCTTGCCGTTCAATACAAGCTGCCTGCGAGTACCTCGCTACGCTACAGTAACTAAGTATGCATCGCCGTTATTAATCATTTATCGAACACCACATCGACCTGAACAAACTACAGTTATTTTATTTCAAAATAATAATTGTTTTCGACGCTAAACAACGCAGACAACATTCTTGTTGTCGGCGTAGGTTAGCGTCGAAAACAATTAGTAATTTTAAATAAAACAACTGTAGATTATTTAAGTCGATGTCGTGTTCGATAATAAATAATAACGGTGATGCGTACTTAGTTACTGTTGAGTTTAGAGAGGCACTCCAGGCAGCGTACACAACAGGGCACCACCTGGAGGCGAAAGCTTCAGCACGAAGCTCGTCGTAGACTTGAAGATCTCTAACTAACTGTATGTGTAAAAACAAGCGGTTTATATTCAGTAGTAGCAATACTAAAATGCGATGGCAATAGCGTTATTGATGAATCGCATTTCCGTTCATGAACAATTTCATCCATTCGTATCTTCCCAGGGCAGGAAATCCTTATTACCTTATTTCTTGTGTGTGGGCGAATGAAGGGATGTGTAATAGTGAAGTAAAGAGGGCTAAGTACGCATGTGGCCTCACTTACTTTTGGAAGATGAGGATTAACTCAGGAAGGACTTCTATGAGTTTTGCCATTCCCTCTGCACACGTGTTGCACGTCTTAGTGTCTTCCAGGACTATTTGTCCTGCCTGGAGGATTTTTACGGCGTCAAAGCTCGCGTAGGTGGTATTCGATTGCGAGGGTGTTGGCTGGCTTTCGGCGGTGGTGGGCGTGGCCGGTCTTGCTGTTTCCTGCGCGTATGTCAGGCCTGACCTGGTGGTTTTTTGTTTGGGGCGGTTGGAACACCCCAGGAAACTTGCCGTTTGCGCACCCTCACAGTTTGCGCACTTCGCTGGCTCTTCGTCGGTATTTTTGCAGTCTATTGTTTCGTGCTCGCCCCCGCACTTCATGCATCTTGGTATTGCGCCGCAACGTTTTTGAGTATGGCCAAATAATTAGCAGCGGTGGCATTAAATGATTGTCTTTGCTTTGCGCGGTGACTCGATTGTCACACTAAGCTAGGACAGTCTTCACGTTGTATATTGCCTTTCCATCGTTCGATTTTTCAATCTTCAGGTGGTATAGAGGCATAGGGATCTTCTCTGGGGCCCTATGCATCCTGCGGACGATTTGGACGGGGATTCCCTGTCTTCTGAGGTCAGCTTTGATGCTATCGCAGCCGATCTCTACCGGGAGGCCACGTATGACAACCCGCAGTAGTTTTTTGCTTTTAAAAAGAAACGTATGGAAGGGTAGTACCTTTTCTTTTAAATAGGTGGCGACCCGTGAGTGATTACTGGCGGTCTGTAGGTGAATCTAAATTCCTTTAGCCAGATTCTTTGCTTTTTCAATAGTTACCCCCATACGGTGCAGGTCTTCAGATACTTCCATCCAGAGGGCTTTGTTTCTTAAGACGATAGGCGGTACTTGTTATTTCTTCTTCCTCGGAGTGTCTTTGTTTCTTCTTGTCTTAGTTCAGTCGTGGCCAGCGGTCTGAATTTATTTGATGTTAATACTGTTGCCTTGGCCGCTAGCCCTGGGGTGGCTTGGTTGGGGGATTTTCGCTTCTTCCCCTTTTGGAAGGAGAAGCCTTCATCTTGAGTGGCCATAGGTTTTGGTTGAATGACCTGGTTTTCCGCCGAGGATGAGCAGTCGAGGGTCTCTTCTATCATCTTCCGGGCGTCTTGCTGTGCGCATCCGAGTTGCGCTGTGGCTAGGTTGTTGCTGTCTTCCTGCTCTTCCAACACCTGTCTTGCGCGAGCTAGACCTGCAGCGAAGTCTACTTTTAGTTGGTCGTGTAGTTCTTGCGGTAATTCACGAATTATTGAACGACTTATATTTAATTTGGTTAACTTCCTTGCTGGATTTATCTTCGTGATTAATAACAGCACACCTACGGCGTCTGTCTGAGATTTTGTGAGAGGTGACATCTTCAGTTGGCACTGTCAAACACGTTCTAAATTTAACGCGCTATCGAACACCGCTTGTGGAGTTTGATACTGTAGTCGACCCACCGCAGCAAGCTGAAGGGGCCTAAGTTACAGTATCTAAAAAAATAAAAGAGCTATCAACGAATACGTGTGCACTCGACAAGAGCTCAAAGCACTCCTCTCCTCAAAGCACTCCTCTCTCCTTCTTGTGTCACACTTCGTCATGCGCGCTTCAATTTAACTGCCCGTTGACGTCACAAAATATCAGTGGTGTAGTATCCCCAACAATAGCAGTGGCGTTTCCGCAACACTCCCATACATTTTATGTTTATAGATAATTTTTAATTTTTTAACATTCCATGATCTCTTAGAAACAAAATATTTTAATAAAACTCCACGATTAGTTATTTTAAATACATTATTTTTACTTTGTTTTAACAGAAATGCACCGATCCACACATAATACGACCCAGTGTCCAATAAACTAATAAAGTTTATTGCCCGTAATGGTGAAATAACAAAATATTTAATATGTCTTATTAATAAAATTGTCATCTTCTTTCGATGCTGGTGTTTTTTATTTTTACATTACTTTTACAAAAAATCTAAAATTGTTATTTCAAAGGTTATCGAAATTAAAAGAGATGCTGTATTTATCAAATAAAATTTCTTTATTTCAAAGTTAATTGATTTTTAGTTAACCGTAATCATTTAACAAAAGTAGATTTGATGTCATATTTTATGATTTGTTAAATATGTGAAACTCCCTAATTAAAAATTATCAAATATATTATTCTGTGTGCACTTACATATCCAAAATATAAGTGACATTGTTTGCAGTGATTAACGATTGAAATTTATACTTCTAAATATTTTTTGTCTAAAGGAAGACAACAAATTTACCTAGCGTTACAGGTTACAAGGGATTAAAATAAATACGCTTAAAGTCTAATACACGCTAACAAAATTTTGATAAAGTTGAGAAATTGCTTACAGCAAGTGGCCCATATCTCTGCCGTAAGTGTACATTACAGGTTTTTGTAATTAGTATTCGCAAGTCTGCCAAATATAAATTATAATGAATTACTAAAATGTATGAAATCTAGTAATTAAAATAAATGTATTTGAGTTGAAGTATGTGGATCAGTTAAGGTTTAAATAAAACACTGTAAACAGTGATTAAATAAGTTTAAATAAATAAACGGAGTAATCAGGAATCGAATAAATTTCCTGAAAAGTTGATAGTTTATTTAGTACCAGATATGAAATTTTTAAATAGTAAAAAATTTAAGAATAGATGAATTTTTCCAAATTTCTATTCGTTAATAAACTTAAAATGCTTTAAATAGCATCAATTGAAATTATAACCAATTTTTAATACTAAAATGATAACAAATCAAAAAATTATTGTTTTTAAAACAGAACTAATTACTGAATTTGTTTAACAATTATGAACACATATTAAACAAAATATTTATAACAATAAACATCTATTAATTGGTGAACACATTCTAGTTAAGTTAATTAAAAATTAATTGTTAGCATACAAACGTTAATTGCATAGAGTTAAATAGACTGAATTCACATGCAACAAAACAGCGTACGTTGTAAGCAAAATATCGTGGAAAATGAATTAGTGTTGTGTATTACCAATAATCGCGAGCTAAAAATGTCCGATTCCAAGGAAACAATTTCCTTCATTATATTTTTTGTGTAATAGAAAAATTAATTTAGATCCACCGGATGCTTCAAGTTAGGTACCTTATTAGACGTTTATGAAAAGCTATGAATCACTTGAATCTAAAAATGTTGCACATACAAGTTTTCCTGGATGTTGTATTTAATGAAAATAGGAAGACAAATTAAGCACTTCTGGTTATACCAGGAATGAACTCAAACTTTCTTACTTGAAATGATATACTCTACTTTTTATTGCAATTAGAAATTGATGGATAATTCTAAGGTAATTTTCATTAGCGTTCGCTATTTTTAAAATTAATACTTTTTGAGATATTTCGATTTTTCTCAAATTGTGCACCAAAACGATACGACATTTAAAATTTAACAACTTCTCAACTGTTGTATTTAATTATCCAAAATTTATTGTTCTTCAGTTTTGGAAGTTAGAGCTTATTTATATCTCCTTTATGAAGTGCTTCAAAATATACAGGGTATAACAGAAAAAGTGTTGAACTTCAGAATACTAAATGTCAATTAAATCATTCATTTCAAATAGAATAATCTATATTTTTATACTCACAATCATTGCGTTTTTTACTTACCTTTAAACTAACATGACAATTGCCTGAACCTATAACGCGCGCTTTTTGATTTATTTAGGGTTTCTTATAAAAACCACCAAATTGATTTCAATATTGTCACAAGTATACTAATAGCAGGTTGCATAAACATTACTGAAGTATTTGAGAGCTTCTCAAATAACTAGGTACTTCTCAAATCGGGTATAGCAGCCAATTAGATTTCATTCAACAGTTGTAGGGGAAACTAGGGATGGTTGATACACTTTTTAACAACTCAAAATTTTTGTTAGTAAAATTAGTTTTTCTCTTTCACATTTCAGTTTTCTTAGGTTTAGATATTAGTTAATAAATTCTAGTTACAATTGTAACAAAAATAGTAACAATTCTTTTTATAAACAAAAAAAATAAAAAATTGATGTTGTATCAATCCTCCCACACTATGGGAGTATTGATCTCACAGTATGGGAGAATTGATACGTTAAAAGAATACTAACATAAAACTTATATTTGTATATTATTTAATTGCCAAAATTTGAAAAAATGATTTTCTAACAAACATTTTCAATTTTTTCAAAATTGAAGAGAAATTTTAATTTTCTTTGTACTCTTGCAGTACTCTCAACAAAGCAGGGTGCAGGAAGTTTTTTGACATCTATGGTTGCCACTAGTGATATATCAGCCACATCCGGAAATACAAAACAGTATCTAAGTAGTTTTATCCTCAGAAAGCTTACCAAATATTCATCTTTAGAAGGGATTCCTAAAACCTTTGCAACATAATGTTTCATTCTCCTTCTTGTTGAAAATTTTATCAAAACGAAATAATTTCCTTGAACAAAATTGACTTATTCAAATTCTTCACGAATTTGTTGATCAATATCTCTTATGTCAGATAAATCATACGACGCCTCGGAAATGCTATCATCATCTGAATCTTCCTGGACATTCTTTCTATTAGTTTGGCATTTTAAAACCTGCTTCTTCGATTTTGTTTGAAATGCGTTTTTTGCTCTTCCTACTTCTTTATTTTTTTTATGTTTGGCACAATTTTCTTTTACTCTTTGCATGTTTGGCGTGTCTGTTAAAATTATAGATTTTATTCGTTTTCTTCCAATTTGCATTTTTTTAGGTAACCCTTTGGAAAAAAGGCGAACTTCATCTGGAGTCTTTAATTCTAGTTTAGTTAACACAGGCGAGTAATATTTACAATTACAGATTTTAGGTGTTCTTTGTTCATAGATATTTGAAGACCCAGGTTGAACCACGGTATCTGTAAAAAGTTGATCATTGTTTGACGTAAGTTCTTCATTCGGAGCTTCCCTGCTAAAAGTATTTCAGATGGAATTTGGTACCCCATCTTCGTTAGGATTGGGTCTATCTGTTACATAAGAAGTCATAAAATCAATCTCAGAGAAGACATGCGGATTATATAGCCGTACTTGAAAATCCCTTTAAAATATTTGTTGGGCTGAAAGCTCTTTGGTAAGCTTTACCTACCAGGCTGGCAATATGCTTTAAAGTAATTGTTTGCGCTGGATGGGATACCATAAAATTATCTGACTCCTGATTAAAATAAGCCTTGAATTGTCCATAAACCGAACCATCTAACGGCTGGAGCCTATGGCTCTTATGGGGTTGTATTGTAAGTAATGTAATTCCGTGTGATTTGCAAATTTCGAGTCCTCCAGGAGACATATGATTTCGATGGTTGTCCAATATTTTCTTTTAAAGCTTTCGTAAATTTTATAAAGTGTACAAATATTTTTCAAAATTTCTGTCATCCAGCTACGTGGATGTGTTGCTACTGCAGATCAGGGAGGTGCACCTAAGGACATATAGTCTTGATGATTTTGCCTCGGAAAGATAAAGAACCGAGAAACAAAATTTCCATAAGCATTTATAGCACAGCACACTATAACCGTTGCTCCTCTTTCGGCTGATGTGATCTTCGAGACTTGTTTATAACCTTTCTTAGAAATGATTTTTCTAAGTTTGTGAGCAGTTTGTACATCTGTTTCGTCACAATTATAGATGCATTCAGGAGAGTATTTTTCACGTTCCAGAACTTTGTGCATCAAATTAAAAAATTCTGCAACTGATCGCCTATTAAACGCTGTAGAACGGCTCAAACTAGTGGGTTCTGGGGTTCTAAGTGATAAATAAGAATTCCAAGTCATAAATCGGCGTAACCAATTATAAGTAGCTATTTTTTTGTTTCCCAACAATTTCTCTTGGGAGTCACTAAATATCTGCTTTGTTTTATAGTTTGGAGAAAATACAACTTCATTGGAATTTCCTACGACTTTTTATATATGATAGCATAACGTCTCAAAGTCATTTTGTCAATGCTATATTTTTTGGCTGTAGTTCGAAGCTTGCCTCTTTCTTCTACAATCTCTTACACTGCTTTTTCATCCTTACTGGAGATACTGGAATCCTATCTGTCTTTTTAGTCCACTTAAACGACATGGTATACCTTAAAAGGGATATTATTATAAACATATTGATTTATAGATATGCTATAAAATTTATTATGTAGATATATGGTTTTGTTGAACGAGCATTATGAGGACACCTTACTTCTATAATAGCACTTTCCCCAATGAATCCATCTGGAGTTCCTGCTAAAAATTGATAATATCTATTCAATGAAAATACCACACAAATCTACCTTTAATCCTATTGTCTCTTCGAAATCTCGTATAGCTCGACTTTCATTTTAACCTCATACTAGGTCCCTGTTGAGCCCAAAAAATCTTGATAGAGTAAATTTTTCACAGTATTTGCCGTAGAAGTTGTGCGTTATAATTTGCAAGTTTTTCTAAAATTGGATGCTGTTAACCACTTTATTCTCATTTGTCTTCAGTATGCATTATCCTTTTGTCCTATGGTTAAATTCTGAACTTCATTCGGATCTTCTTTTGGAAATTCTTCGGAGAACTTTTTCTATCAATCTATTTGTCTACCAATCATGCCATTCCTTAGGCGGGGGGGGGGTAGGCAAAACCTAATACCGAGCCTCCACGTTCTCAATCACTGCATGCACCCATTCACCAACTCGCTCTCACCTATATCGCTACCACAACCCTTCACCACAAGTCCCAGCACTATACAGCATTCACACCATCCCATTATTACCTACAAATCCTATCATCTCTACTACTACCCATTCACAATTTTTCTCCATTCCTTTCTGTCATTACACATTTCTTTTGCTTCCATTAAATTCATGCAAGCTCTCCTATTCTTTGTGCTCTTTATTCTCTTTCCTTTTAAAATTTCTTCAATCATATTCAGCCATCTATTTCTCGGTCTACCCCCGTCTCATGTATTCTCTTTGTTAATCGTTCATTACTTATTCGTTCCACATGTCCAAACCATCTTAACGCACTTATTTCGTACAGTTTAGGCAGTGTCTCCTTCATCTGGTACATCTCCAATGAATGGGAGATTGAGAACTATTTTATTTCTGATTAAACTTTTCTTCGGCCATGGCTTCCACTTTAGCATAACTTAGATAATCAGGACGTTCTACTGCACTATGGAAGTTTGGAAGCTCTTCGAAGAACTATTTTATTTTTGATTAAACGTTTCTTCGTCCATGGTTTCCACATTAGCGTAACTTCCATAATCGAGACTTTCTACTGCACTATTACTGTTATATAATCTGCGGCGTTTCATTTTAGTAGAAAGTAAACGCTTTCTAGCACAATTGGTATTTCTAATTATCTCTTTTCTTTCCTCAAATAATGCAGTAAATTTTCTAGAACTACACCTTCCAATAATTTTGTATAATCGAGTATGTAAAAAACCATTTGCATTAAATGACATCACTGCGGCTTCCCAGCGAGCTGTATATGAATTTCTTTGTGGGTAATTAATACTTTTTCAGTAACAAATTTTCCAACTATGGATTCTACTATATTACTGTTGACTCTTCTATAAGACTGCTAGCATGCATAGCAACGTGAGTCAACGCTTACTCTAGATCCTCAAAAACAAAACTCTTTCTAATTGCTGTCAAAATATTTTACTTACCCTTGTCACGTGTACATAAATAATCAGCACAGTTTGTACGTTCTCCAAGAATATTATTTTGACTATTTAAGATGTCTTCCTTTAACAACAAAGCTTTCTCGCTTTTAGTAATATTCTGCGTTTTTCTAAATTGTACCGCATTTGTTATGCCATATCGGAATCTGGATGTTACTGTTTAAAGAAGTTTTTATTTCTGTGCCTATTCTCGGATTTTTCAAAAGTTCCCTTATTTTGCTGCAATAATTGCGTAAAATATGATTTCGATGACAAATTTGGGACCATAGGAAGCCGCTTCTTTTATTTTCCGCCTAACACTATTATCACCGTTACCAATAATTTTACCATATATCAAACCATGTATTTCAACTGATGATTTAAACCCATTCACTATTACAGTTTCTTCCATGGCTGAAGTAGAACCGAACGAACTTCTATAGCATTCATGGGCAAAATTTCCTTGATGTTCACATATGCTGCAAAACTTCATTTTGACACCAATAAAATAAAACCTTTCTGATTTGCCATCCAATAATACTCGCAACACATCACACTACGTTAAAGTTTGTTTGATATAAACGCTTTGACCAATCTCCATCTACTATAACTATGATTATTGATGTCAGTAGGACTTAATAAAGGATGAAAAATAATCAATAATGTCTTCCATCTGGACCTTGTTTCTGGCATTTGATTTCATCCTAAACTTCATCACCAAAATTGAAAGACAAAAAATCAGCACCTAGCCGGTCAATAGATTTATTCAAAGTGCTGACTTTGTCTCTAACAGCTCGAAACCAGCTAAGTCTTTTGCCGGAAAATCAATCAACTATACAATTGTGAATTAGTAACTTTCCTGACTACTTGCAGTTCTTCAGCCCATTCTAGAAAATTATTAACCCCTGGGACTTAGGTATCCTCGGTGAACTTCAGGTTCTGCTTGTAAATCGAAATGATTTGGTGATGACTACAAGCTCAGTTATTATCACCGTTAGTTGGAATTGAGAATATGATGAATTTCACCTTCCAAAGATAACCTTAGGCTATAAATTTTATAATAGAAAGTAAAGATTATACTGACAATGAAGTTGCTCGTAAAAAATAGGTGTAGAATTAACTAAAAATTCGTTAATAACATGATCTTGGATGGAAGTTCGTGTTCATTATGTAAATCATATTCAACTTCTTCAAGGACAGCGACTTTTTGGTTGCTATTAACACTATTCGATTGATTTATTAATTCTCAATGTTCAGATGAAATCTTACAATTTTCGCGTTCTTAATCCCTACGTTTCAAACGGTTGATTCGGTCAAATAAATGAGTCAAGCGAAATATCTTAAGGTAAGTGTTTTGCACTTAAAATGTTCAACAAGAAACCTGTGTCTATTTTCCTTAGTTTTGAATATGTTGAGCTCATTCTTAGCATTGTACTCATCTGGATTAGAAGAATTGATAATGATAACAGTATATCAAGTGTTCGTTTGAGTATAAATAAATAAATGCATTTTTGACCAAATTATTTATTTTCAATTTAATTTATTGATTTTATTGCTAAGACCTACAATATAAAAATCCAAGTGCGCTCAATGATATTGCATATGCTTACTTTTTCAGACGCATGTCTGTAATGAATACCAATTTTCGACCAACAGTTCCTTAGCTCGTTTTATTCGTTGTATGGAGGGCGAAGAGCAAATATGGCCTTCTGTACCGTAGTGGTTTTAACTGTTTTAGATTTTTAATAGACTATGTCGCTTGAATACTTTGCATGCATTCGCTCTTAATAATCTTAAAAATTGTTTAATAATATTTTTTATGTATTATTTAATACTTTAGCATCACCGTTTCTTAAGCTGCAACAAAGAAATAGTAGCTGATCCAGAATCTCAAAAATCTTTTGAGATATACTCTAACTCGACAACATTAAAAAATTTAGTTCCTTATTCCCAGTATGTAATAGACGTAAAGGCATTTACTATAATAGAAGGTGAACGTGCATATACCATTGGTAATACAAAACAAACAGGTTAGTAGTAAAAATTGGAATATATTAAATCAGAGATCGACAACCTGAAGCCCGCAGGCCACATGTGGCCCGCCAAGTGCTTTAATACGGCCAACCAACTAAACTATATACACACACACACACACACACACACACACACACACACACACACACACACACACACACACACACACACACACACACACACACACACACACACAC
>JAHWXV010237762.1:0-13182 GCA_024586415.1 Phrixothrix hirtus | reverse complement strand
TTTTGTAATTGTATTTTCGGGGCTGGTTCTGCGTCCCCCTGGTCTTGCTGTTTCTTTCTTTTCTTTGATTTCTTCACCCTCGTGAAGCCATCTTGCTCTTATATGTCACTAACATCCATGTCAGTGTCGGAGTCGGTTTGGATTTTTGCGGCTTGGAATGGTATCGCCGCTTCACTACTTGCAGGCTCGCTGCGCGCACTGGTAGATACGCTTGCCTCAGATTTGATTTTGACACTCGCGTTCGAAGTCGCACTTGACGTGGTTGGTAGTAGTGATGTGTTCGTGCATTTTGCTGGTTGTGCTGCTGTATAAGCCGTTTCCCTCATATACGATGATTTTTTGATTGCACCAGTATTTTTCGCTTTAGATTCAGTGTTGTAGAATTCCTTTGTGGCCTGAATGATCACTTTGTCGAAGCTCGTTTCTGAATTCTTTAACTTGTTAATAGTTATAGCATCTGAGAAGCTCTTCACAATTTCCTCCGCTTTTAGTAGATTACCCGCCCTTGCCGCGGCCACTGAATTTTTTAGAATCCTCTCGATTCGATCGTACATTCTGAATTTTATAAGTCAACTATTTATCTGAATTCGCAATTGGTATTTGTACAATACCCGACCCACCTTTACATATGTAAAAGGAGCCTAAGGTATAGCACAATATGAAAGAATAGAGAGCGACTAGCAAACACGTGTGACCACTGTGACTGCTAGCGCGCCACTCATTACCGATCGCCACAAAAACATTGACAACTTAAATACATATTCTTTAGTTTATATCCTCCAAATATAAGATCAATCCGTTAAGTCAAGACGGTACGTAGACACTTTCTTGGGGGGAGGTTGAATTTCCAAAAAAGTGGACCTTTTTACTTTCGTGTCAGGTTTTGGCACAAAGTCAATTTTTTTACTTACTCTTTCCCATCTCCTCTCACTTTTTTAAAATAACAGAAAGCTATACTAGTAATTACTAAAATATATTTGTAGAATCAACCCAAAATGATGGACCTTCGCAAAATAGAGGTGGTCCTTGACTCATCTCAACCACCCATTGCGTACGGGCCTGGTTTTAGTCGTTTTCAAGTTGTGCACAAAACGATGACTAATATTTTTTTAAAATCCGCCATATTTGAAAATAGCTCTAGAAGATAAATATGCAACTGTATAGTTTTAAATACATCCAATCAAACTTATATTATTTAAAAAAAATTTCTATTCCTCTCCCATCCAGCCCATTCAACAGATCACTGTCGAAAATTAGTCAACTCGAGAAAACTTTGCGTTGCTTTTACCGTTCAAATTTAAGAGTAATCTGGTATGTCGTGTTTTGGCCATGTTGAAAAATAGCTCTTTAAATACATCTAATCCAACATATTATATTAAAAATTTGTATTCCATCCCTCATCCCATGAAGTCTATTCTGCCGATCGCTACCGAGAATCTGTCAACTCGAGAGAATCTCGCCCAAATTTAAGAGTAATGCATTCAGTTGTTTTTGAGTTATCATGGATAAAACAACTCCGGCCATTTTTTAAATCCATCATGTTAGAAATTAACTCCATAAAAAACATTTCAACTCGCAATAACATCCTGTAGTTTATACTCTCCAAATTTTAGAGCAGTCCAACACGTCGTTTTTGAATCATCATGAAGGGAAGACTGAACACAGATGACAGACAGGCAGACATCACGCAAAAATTAACAAGTATATGCTCCGGAGCCTCGTTCTAATAATTTCCTTATTCGTTACTTGTCTGTGCTTGTGCTACCGCATATCGGTGAAATTAAAAATATAAGTTTTTCGAAATTATATGTACAAAATAATGTAACACATATTTACCATCACCAAAAAATGGAATGCTAAGAGTGCAAAATATGAAATACAATAAAAAAAAATCAATTATCGACAGAAATTACGGACCGGCACAAGTACATGAGCCTAAAGGCTATAACAGGGTTGGCAGATCCTAATGTAACGTACAATGTTTTATAAAATTATTCATTTGAAACTATGCAGTTTAAGCTATTTTTCTACAGTCGCCATTCTTTTCTAAACCTTTTTCCCAACAAGAAACAAGTACAAACAGTTATTCCCGAAAAATTCTCGTTTAATGATTTGAAAAGTTCGGTACTGCATGTTCAACTTCATCATCATGT
Organism: Phrixothrix hirtus; assembly: GCA_024586415.1. NCBI lineage: Eukaryota > Metazoa > Arthropoda > Insecta > Coleoptera > Phengodidae > Phrixothrix > Phrixothrix hirtus. Next base: position 11,029 of record JAHWXV010237762.1, on the reverse strand, counting down.
GAGAAGTGCGAGCCTTCAATCTTCAATCAGTTCACGCGTTTAATGTATGGTCCTGTGATTAAGTGTTTGGCCTCCCACTTCTTTCCACGTCATTCAAAATTTTGGGCCTGTTTGAAATTGAAAACACCACACTGAGGGTTGTTTTCATGAAATAGATTTTTTTCATAAATTTTATGAACTTGCGTCAGAGATGGCTTTTTTAAGTATAAAAATCGAATGGTACAACGCACTTCTAATTTTATATGGCAAAAAGTATGGAGAGCCAACTAAAACGACTTGCGGCACTCACAGATGTAATGTTTGTAAACAAATGGAACGGCGTTTCATGTAGTGCATGAATAATAGTAGTAGAGATATCAACAGAGTATATTCAGAAGATATGTCAACGGAAAATGTTAGGCTTTCAGAAACATCGCCAATTAAGTCATCAGAAATGAATGAAATGTCAATGTTATTTCCATTTCCCTATACGAAGTAATCGAGGCTCCTCTTCAGTCAAGAGTGGATCTGAAAGGGATTCGAATGTAAGAATATGTGAAAATACCTCCCCGGTATTCATCTCAGGGTAGATGTCTGAAACTTGAATCAAAGTGACTGTTAGATCGTAGGTTTAACCACTACACTTTCATAAGTCGGTGAATCATCCGAAGAACAGGCTGGCTTTCTATTTCTGCAGTTCACGTAGTTTTGGGTTTCACTCCACTTGGACTAGCTATCGCGCATCTTATCGTAAAAGGCCATTCTTTTCTTCGCAAACCTAAATAGCTCATGCTTCGTCATTTTTGATGTCTTAGAAAGTGATTGCTTAAGTACTTCATATTGGAAATTGAAGTTATGAAGTTAGTTTTTCTAAATTTCCGCCATCCGGTTTCCTTCTTTTGCTTAAAAATCAGAAATAACTAGATTTCTTTAGGCAAAATCAATTTATACTTACATCTGCGCCTCCGCAATCAACTTCTCGTCTGTCAATGTTTCTGTTTAGAGGAAACAGTCTTGTTTGTCTAGAATTATCAGCAACTTTTTCTCAACTTGGAGCTTTTAAATAGGCTCTTTCAAAAAGTTGCACACGCAAGTGTGGAAATCAGTCATGAAAATAGCGGGGCCTCTAAACCGATTGGGGGTACTCAGTTGTCGAAAATTCTCATCTTTGAAGATTCTACTTCCCAGCAGTCCAAATAGGGGCGCTTGGAAGCTATAGGAGGCAGAACTGCTTCATTTTTTACCCAATCGACTCGTCTCAGATATGTCAATCACGCATAGGAACGCTTGCAAGACAGCACAAGAACTGGAGCTAGATTTACCGTAGTAATTAATTTTAACTCTTACTTTTCCGGGTTAATTGCTCATTTTCTACTACTTGTGTTAGCCAGTTTTCATTCATTTGGTTAACCTAGAAATTTTATATTCCCTATTTTGCCCTTACCCATCGCACTGTATCTTATACCTGGCTTTCTTCTCTGACGACATCTATTTTATTGATGTGCTCTCATGTCGGTTGTTCTTAGTGCTGGTTCAGCCAATGGATCTCGCGTATGTTTTGTCTATTCTGGTTGCGTTATATTAGGTAATACAAGAAATAAATATGCCCTGTTAAATTGTTTTTTATCTTATTCCGATGAAGGATTGCTAATTTTGTCTCAAAGATGATAAATAAGGCATTTTGCCCGACGAAAACAGTTACTTTATTTGATTACATAATCAGACAAATTAATGAAAATCAAAAATGCAGCATTTTTTCTTTTTTTTCTTCTTCAGTCTTTATTTTTCCACTGCTGAATATAGGTGTCTGAAAATCTTTTCCATTAACTTCTATACTACCAATTTTTTCCTGTATCCTGTTTTATACTATGTAATCACCTTCATTTTCTGAAATTTCCTGTCCATCTATTTGTGGTTTGCCATGTGACGTATCCTACCCAACGTCATTCAAGCTCTGATTTCTTCATTTCCCACATGGTCTCTCGGAGATATCCCGAGAATTTCTCATTCCACTGTTATTTGTCTAACTTTTATTTGTAAAAGGCATGGTCTCCAAGCTAGGTAAAATACACGCATCGTACACCTTTTGCTTCAGGCTAACAGGGATGTATCAATTTTTTAAAATATTCTCGAGATTTACCACAGACGGCCAAATTGGCCCTATTATCCTCGTCATCTGAGCGATTTAATTTTTTTGCGCAATTTAGTAATACTCACCATTACCTTGCAGTAAACATTAATCTAAACTGAAAAATTGGAATCGTTTCATTTTCGAGTATCATTTTGAAAAAAGAGTCGATGATAACAGATTTAGAAAAAATACCACAATGAAAATAAAGTTTATGATACCATAGAGTCATGATAATCACGCAAAATTTAAGTCAGAAAGAAATCCATGAAAATATTCCATAGCGCCTCTCATTATACAATTTGATAAGGATTAGAAAATGGACGTCATGCTAATTACCGAAACCTATATAAAAAAAAATCAATAGTTCAAAGTGTCTGGTTTTAACACCTGCAGAGGACAAGAACACAGATAAAAGAATATCAGTTGAACTTTATCGCTTGCTACAATACCAGAAGTAACCAGCGAAGATTTCAGCAACTTCATAGGTCAGAAAGGAGCAATTATCATGGGTAACGACTGAAATAGTAACGATAGAATATAGAACGATCGAATGCAACTGCCATTATAACAAACTAGCAAAAAAGTCTAATAAAATTCATAATTAAAAATTATCGCGACACTTCCAATAAAATCCAATTTGATTATTTCTCTGTAATTTTAACGATTATAAGAAAACAAAAATCCAGTTACGAACTTTTGAAATATAGGACCAATTTGCAAAAATTTTCCTGCAAGATTTAGACGAAATTGATACATCAGGGAAATTGGACCAGATAATGGATGGGAAAAGCCAAAGCATCATACAAAAAATAAAACACAATCAAAAACCAACAAACACGTTCATGAACAAGCGGAGTCCCATAATAAACGAGAAGAAAGTGAACAAGCAGACGAACGTCGCATTAAAATACTTCAAAAGGCAAAATATAGGATCCTTGCGGAAAATATGCGAATATTGGGCCTAGCTGATCCATACAATCGAAAAAACGAATTTGAAATGCGGCAATTAACAAAAACTTAAGAAATGAGAAACATCCGAATACGCCGATTATAATTAACAAAAACTTAAGAAATGAGAAACATCCGAATACGCCGATTAGAAATGGTAACAAACTCGTATTCAAAGATAGAGAAAAGTAGAAGAACTCGCTAAATTACTTCACAAACAAATCCAAAACAACCGCAAGATTGATCTCGATTTAAATATAGAAATCAAGAGCTCCTCAAATTCTTTCGTCACCGCTCAAATAAAAGGCGAAATATTAATAACAGAAGACGAAATCAAAGAAAGGTTTCAAATTCAGTACACGGAAGACATGCCTTGCAGGGTGTTAAAGGTTCCATTCGGCAATCCCAACCTCAAAATAACGAGCATTATTAAAAATGGACACATATCCATCCTCGTGGAAGATGCCGTCCATAATAATAATAACCAAACGCCAAATTTATTTGGAAGAAAACAACATAGTCCCGAAGTCATAGTTTCGATACTGCAAATAACTTTCGGCGGTCCAATAAACGAAGCAATAGAAAACATATAAAACAAGAGACATTTGTCGTACCTCACTCTATTAAGGTTTGTTCACATGTGTGTCAGATAACTGTATCCGTATCAAAATCGTCTCCTACAGAGTTTTCTAATCAATGATTGGATCGGGGCAGTTCTCGCTAAAAGTTGATTTTTTGCCGTCGTGCCAAAGGAAATATACATGATACAGGTACGGGCAGTTTTAAGACTGGTGGGTAGAAAATTAGACGTTCATCTCATGATCGCATTGGAAAATTTTGATGCGGACGCTCTTCTCGAACAAATTTGGGCATGCCTTTAGACGTCGAAAAAGCATGCGATAAAATATGAAAAGCAACCTTAAGACATAGGCTGGAGACAAATTTAACATTTCCATAAAATATACGAGAGAACCCTTTCGAACAAAGGAATACAAAAACCGCATGCCATTATTCAACACATGGTCCGCATTCCCAACTTTCAAAGTATTTGACGAGTCCTTACGCGAAACACATTTAGCAAAGAGAGAAAATCGAGCAAAATTACGCCCACATCTATGGTACGTGGGTATTTGTGTACCTAGCTATTGTAAAAATGACGTCGCCAAAATGAAAAACATTAAGATTTTAAGTCAAAATCGTTCACAAGGAAGCTCAAAAATAAATCGCAAATGTGAGTACATTTATGCAAAAGGATGCAGACTATGGAATACAAATTCCAAAAATTCCCAAAAATCAGAAGTCATACGTTTTTCTCAAGAAAGAAGAAAATTCCTAAATAGCCGGTCTAGGTAAACAAGTCAAACTTCTTGGAAATTCAATTAGTTTACAAACTGTGCGTTAGGGGACACATTAAGCGCAGATAAAGACTCCATCCATGGCGAGTTACTGAATAGAAGGTGCTGCGTAACATACGCAGTTTTCCGTTGACAATAAAGAAAAGAATCACACATGCAGTATTATTACCGATATTGACCTATGAAGAACAAATCTGGTGCGGGGATATGGAAATCGTAAAGAAATTCACCACAGCTGACCCAAATAAGATTATGAGGATGACTATTGACGCGCTGTGATACTTAAATAATACAGATTTAAGAAAACTCTTTATGGGTAGGACCCCCTCCAGGAGATCGCAGCTGACCGAACACTGCAACACCACAGAGAAGAAATCAGGCAGCTGGATGTGGCCTAGAATTGTAAAAGGTTATCAGAGAAGACACACCATAAGGCTCCACCCCTTTGCGTTAGTATTAACGTTTAGTCGTAAATTCCCTAAACAGAAGGCAATAAAATAAAAAGAACGAATACCGAAAATGTGCAGAAAATCAATATACACCCAAGAAAAGTGATGCCCGTGTAGTGGAATTTTAGGAGCATTACTAATTTTAAATTGTCACATGCTACCGAAACCGTAACGGAAGAGGTTCATAATCAAAACAAGAGACTGCAGCAACCTTTGCGTCAAAGGAAACCTGCACGTATTAATTAACTAAAGTTTGAGGCCGTATATCACGAGTCACCGAAGGAAGGTAAGTTCTTCACCGCCCACGTTACCACACTATCATCCCTACTTCGGGCTGCCCTCTGTTTCGTTGGTTTTAAAACTTTCTTACTGGGGAACATTTTGATCATGGAAAATAGCGCAGCGAAGTCACTTTTTCAGACAAAACTTGAGGACTTTTGTTCCAAAACAAATACATCAATTTGTACCATGCGATCATTTAAATTTCAGTTCCCAGTGGGCTATGAAAAAAATTCATGTCTTAGCTTAATGCATTCTCAGTAATAATTATCTGTCAAATTGACAGTTTGAATTTGTCATATTTTACAGAACGTTTTCGAGAATGTAAAATAAAGAGTTCACTAATGCGTTGAATGCAATTGTCATCAATTCGTGCATTTATTATAAATGTTGTAAATAAATTTCCTATTTTAATTTAATAATAAAGTTCTTCGCACCAAATTTGTTGACATATAACTTACAAGTTATGTATTGGCTTTGGTTGGCGTGCATGTGTATAAGCTACGCTCTACGGAAAAATGTCCTGGCCCATACCCATACCCGATATCACTATTAATTTGAGATAGCTTGTTGCATGGAATAAATGCCACGCGGTTATTTTAATGGTGCAGGGATCAGTGCCTTAATGCTGCGTGTCCAAATTTCTGTGATCTTGCAAAAATAGTGGTTAAAACTGGTTATTCGGGCATAACATTTCTTGTTATTCCTAAGATCAAAATAGATTTGAATAAAGTTTTAGAAGAGAAAATTCCATGCAATTTTTATTACAAACTTTTTTTCTAACAATAATTTACAGACATCCAAGTCGCAAGCGACAGATTTCTTCAATACAAAGTCACTTAGGCGTATTTGTGGCTTATTTAAAATACGTTGAACGTCACCATGGGAAAAATGTATGAAAAGCGCCTTGGCGATCTTAGAAGATGTGTTTTGCATGGAAATAATGATCCAGGCAGCTCTTCAAGAAAATATTTGCGCCAATTCCCATGACGGTATTTCAACGATCGCATTACTTGTTGAACAGGTTCCAGAAGAGGCTGACGTTTTGATGGTCAAAATAGTTTGCGAGATGCGCTCGGTGGGGGATTCCGATATTGATCTTTTAGTTTTATCGACAGATTTGGGAAAGATGCATCAGAACGTTTATTTCCGGAACCACGAAAACTGTGCTCTCCTCGCATTTTAAACTATTCACAGCAGAAAACGCATTAGTGTGCAAACTTATGAGAAAAAACCGGACTTCTGTGAAGCGACATGTCCCAAGCAATTATACGGCGGTAGCAAAAGAAAATACTGGACCCTCGTCGCCATAGGCGTTTTGTCAAATCAAGGACCATTGTCATCAACAACACTCACTTCAAATCACCAAGGCCCAAGCATCGACGCTGGGAAAAAGATAGCTACATCTGTTGATTTGCTCCAGTAAAAATTACAAGATATTCTGCTCCTCCAACATTACTGAAATTCATTTCATGTAAGTGCAAGACAAATTGCGGTGCTGTAGACTTAAAATGCTCAGTTTTATGCGGAGATTGCAGTGAATAATCATATATCAATAGGACGAGGATAGCAGAAGAAAAATTTGACGAAGAAGAGTGACGCGAAATATCGATGCCGTATTTTCGTCCACAACATGGCAAACCCAATGATGCAGATGGTGAGGAATACGATGAGGGAAATGATGCAAAAGCAATAGTGGATTAAATCTACACTTTAAAGAAAAACGCACTGAAGTAATGCGAAAACTGGTCGAGTATGGTAATTTCTACTGCACATGGTATGTCTCTGAAGCATTTGAGGAAGCGTCTCTGAAAATGAGCGAAACTTCGAACCTTTGCGCCGATGTAATTTGTAAGTTATCAGTGTTACAGAAAAAGTAACCAACAGCATTTTAAAGAATTTTTCCCTTCTATAACCTTATTCATATCTATTTTGACAGTGCACGCACTAAGAAAGTGGAAAGCTCGGATACATTAGGACTCCCAATTTTGCACATATTAAAAAATCGCATGGCACTCATATAATGTAACAAGTTCTCTATATATAACCTAGTTTCGTTATGTTATTTTATATATTGATGATAGTCACCTCTACAAGCAAAGTGTGTTGCCTATTAAGGCGAGTCAAGGCGCTGCACAGTGAAATTTACCCCGTACATAAATAAACCCGCATGAACTTGGAAAATAAAATAAGAAATATTTATCCTCCTCGGGACATTTTATCGTCACTATTAATATTATTTTAAAAATCTTCAGATATTCGTACTTTTGAAAATCTTTATCTTTAATATTATACAATTGAGCAAATCTAAAGTAACGTGGGAAAGGACAACGGCGAAATGTTCATAGCAAAACAATGTTTGCCAATTCCTAAAAATGTAACCACATTACACAGCGTAATTTATCTATAAAAATACTGTTATTGCTGGAAGTTCGATTTTTTCAATTGTTGATAACTCTACAAGAATTTTGCATTAATAAGGACTCAAATCTAAAAAACATTTTCAATAAACACGGAAGTATCACTATTCCACCTTTAAAAATGTAGATTACAAAATATTCCAAAAATCAGGAAGCGTTTTAATAATTTTTAAATAAAAATCATTATGCAAATAGAACAAGCTTTCAAGAATTCGTCAAACTTTATTGCCTTAAAACTAGAAGGTGCCAGAAGATAAATTGTGCTATAAAATAAAAGCTGCTTGTCATCTTATTCGCCTTAAGTTAATAATTTTGCCATTAACATTTTTATTGAACTTGTTTTTCATAAATCAGCGCTTTTAATGATACTTCTTTAAAATATTATTGGTATAAAAATCAATCAAATCGTTACAAAATATTTTCATCGTATAAACAAAGAATCCTGTCTTATTTGGGAATATTACCAAAACCGTAATTATTTCCTCAAATCTACCCTCTTGCCATGCAAATTTGACAGAAGCACACACGCAAATGCCCAGTTTGCAGAACGAGGCAAACATTAGCGGATTACCTTAAAGCTTAACAGCTATCCATCACCATAACCAATTTACCTTAAGATTAAAATCTATATCTGGCAGAACAATTTATTATTAATATTTCGTTTCAGGTAATTAAATTCTTATCATTTAGCATTAGCCACCGAAAATAAATTAAATGTTAGAAGCACCTTGAAAGGCGTCAATATTGCAAAACTTGAAAATAGCAATAATATAAAATTAGAAAAGTCTACAGTCAACGCTAAGGTTTGTTTGACAATTTCGATGCATTTGAGAAGAAATACGGTGCAAAGCTTTCAGCATTCGTAAGGGAAGTTGATATTTAGTAGATGTGGTTGGTATGCAAGCCACAGCAGTTGATTATTGCGGGCGCTGAGGCAGGTCTTGGGGGAGAGAACTGTCGGTCCGTTTGGCTGATGGTGTTGCGGAAACTACTTCCCGAGGCAGAGGTGAGAAATCTTATTTCAGCGCAGCAGTAATCGAAGCCAAACACGTTTAATGAAGTTTTCTTGCGCTCATCAAAGGCACTGACCGTTTGTTTGGTTTGATTTAAACATGGGGTTATTTTCTTTGATGATGCGGAAAGAAAAACGAATTAGTTCGTACGTGTGAGACATGTCTAACAATTGTTATAAAATTTTTGTATTAAAATCAATTAGCGTGTAATTAAAATAATTTTAATTTTCCGCAAGCCTGCAACGGAATGATGAACAAAAGTTGACTGAGACATGACTGAGACGGATTGAAAAGGTCTGGGTGTGGGCGAGGGGGAAGAGATTTTAGATTATGAGTGACAGCTTTCATTGTGGAGGAGTGACGGCTGAATCGCTTGTTTTAGCAGGCAGGTGAGCTGATGGAAAACAGAGATGGACTCAAATAAAATTTAAGTTACAGTTTGTTACGATTATCTAAGTTTAATTTATTAAACCAACGCTCCTGGAATATCCTGTCGTCTCAAATTAATCGAAACATCATCGCTAGTGCCACATTTGATAACAAAGATGAATGGGAAAAATTATTTAAATAATTTAAATTCTGACCTGTACTACTGAAGTGATTCTATTACAGTCCAGCACTCACAAACTGCCAACTCGGCGGCAGTTCTTCAGCTTCATCAGTAATCACATTATATCTCTCCATCACCTATAAAAAAACATATTCAGGTGCTGATGACAGTTTCCCATACAAGCACTGACGAACGGTTACAATAAAGGCCAACGAGTAAAAGTAAAGTGCAATATTACAAAACCGTAACAAATGTAGCACACGGCATTGTTGAAAGTTATTACAATGCATTAATTTAAATTATACGCATAAAACAAGTAGGTAAACCCTCTAATTTCATTAAATCCAAATAATTTGACGTCTGGTAAATTTTAATAAGCAACTAAAACACTGTGACAGTGGAGCATAGAGTCAAGATGGATGCTTTCATACCGTGATAATACATAATTACAATAAATCAATAGTAAGTGGGTAGTTAGACAGGTACATCTCTCACAGTGGACAGCAGACTGCTTTTAGTTGTGTTTGTGTAGGACGCACCTGACGTGACCTTATTGATTTAGGATATTTAGTTCTTCTTGACAAACAATGACATGAACTTTCAAATTCAATCATATTGTATAATTGCACTTCCACAATCTGTGTATATTATTGTTTGTTTTAAAAGTATGCATACCATTTTTGTTTAATTAAGCCATACCAGTGGTGTGTAAAATGTTTTCGACTAAACTTTGTGTAGTACCTTATTACGTATTAAAACGTAAATAATACCCTTTTCACGACGAACGCGAATTTCTTATTTTTTACAACGAAAAAATTGGTTTGGTTGAATATGAATGCAATACATAAAGTCTGATGTTATAAAAACAGACGACAACTCCAAAAATTTTTCTGATACTAGTAGCTTTTGTTCGGGAATCAGTCAAAGAGAAGTAGATGTGAAAATAATAGTAAGTAAAAAGGCAAGACAGACAAACTTGCAGATTTCGAGTGCTGCCTCGCACTGAAACATACCCGTTTTCGGCAATCTTCATGTCGAGATCATCAAAAAGGGGAGTGATCATTTGCAAAATAATGTTGGGCCTTTTGGTGTGTAGCAAAGCAAGAGCCAAGAACAAAAAGAGATGTGTAACAGTTTTCAAAAGAGTAGTTTTACAAAAAGTTATTCAATGACGAAATAATTCTGCGATCACCATCCCCACTTGACGTTGGCTTGTTGTCAGTAATACAGATACAACATCCAAGTTTGTAATTAAATTTCAGAAATGGTGGAAACTCAGCCCTACAGTAATGGAAATTTAGGGTGAAGGTAGGCTCTGATATTTCACAGTCTAGGACAGAGAAGGTCTTGCACAAAGCTCACCGCTTTCTCCGACTCTATTTAATATTTTTGTTTATGATATTCCTAAATTCAATGATTTGAAGGGTGTACATACACTTCAACTTGCAGCGACATAGCAGTTGTATCCTCCGACTTAAGAATTTCGAATGCTAGGACGAGATTACTGAAAGCCGAGAAAAAACTTAAATCCTTCTGCAAAACTTGGAAAATAAAATTAAACTCGCAAAAAACGCAGGTAGTATGGTTTACCAAAAGAAGAGGCAAAACTAACAAGTTAGGCAACCATAAAATCAACACAAAGGGATTGCATCTGGGCATACTTTTAGACACCAACATAAAATTCAAACAGCATGTCAAAAAACCGGTATCTAGAATATATAATGTAATAGGGCCGAAAAGTAAATTAAGATTAGACAGGGTGGCGACAAAACTTTAATTCTAAATTTCCCTGACTTTTCCCTGAATCTTTCGATTTTTCCATATAAATTTTTTTTATCCTTATATTTTTAAACTCTCTTTAAAATGGATATTTTCCTGTCATTGATAAAATATTATAGATATCTA
>JAHWXV010237748.1:0-29779 GCA_024586415.1 Phrixothrix hirtus | reverse complement strand
AGATTAACTACGTATCTATAAGTTTGACTTTTAATAAAAGAAATTGTATCTTCGTTGAAGTATTACTAATATTTATATTATTCTTTAGAATTAGCCATAAACGCCTATAATTAAATTTTAACATCAATAGCACGACAAAACTAAGTCGTAATAAGTGGAATAAGTATCATCTGATTGTTTATTATCAAGACCAATTTTTAAAATACAACTTTCGTCCGCCATCTCGAAACAGCGAATTAGAAGTAAAAACATATAGACATTAATCGCATTATTCCTGAATTTTATGCTCTGAAGTATTTTTAAACTACCTAAGTACCATAGTCAGGTCTACTAGAAACGATCAATGAAGCAGTTAAATTGAAAAGTGGGTTCTCTACTTTTCAACTAACTTTAATTAGGTGACCCTAAAACAAACTGAAATTGATTATAGCAGTAGGAGGTTAAACGTTTAGCTTGAACAGGAGCAGCTTCGCGTAGATTGAAAACAAACCACTTGGTTCTTAAATCGTGTTTTATAAATAATATTCGGGTAAATGTATGTACTAGAAATTAATAACTTTCTGTGAAAACCATCTTTAGGATATTTAAATGGAGATTTAAAAGCTAACTAATAAGATGAAGACAATTATATGTCGTGTTTCATTATCCCTTTTTAATAATTAAGCGCGCGGATGGTTTATCCAAGGGCGATATTATAATCCTGACGAATACATTAAAACCGAAAGCTCTTCCTAAATTGAAATTAGTGTAATGCTGGTATACCTATGTCTTATTATTATTGGAATTTATTCTATTTATTATTTTTATACAAATGAATTTAGTTATTTATATTTTACATTAGCTAGACTTAGTATTTAATTCTGGAGTCCAACTTTGAAGGTTAATACTTCAAACACAGCAGGGCCATTGCGTAGGCAATTTTTAGTTTATCGATAGGCTATTTGTGGTTAAATTTATAAATTTTATTTGGTTATGCAAAGTAGTTGGGGAGATTTTATAAATTCTTTTTGTAAAAATATCGCAACTTGCGAGGTTTTACGAGAATCATACTTTTAAAATGTTATAAATAATGTATTTCCAAAGCAAACTTAGTGAAATTCGCAAATTACGTAGCTTAAATGTTTTTAGAAAGAATACGTCAAAAATATTTCAATTGTTGTTTTTTCTATATGAACTCAAAATGCATGTTTTTTGTTGTATATAAAAAATTGTCATTAATTAATAACAATATTGTAACATTATTGTGTAAAAGTATATTTTTGATTGTTCTATTCTCAATTTCAAATGTTAATAGTATCAGATAAAGATGCAACGGTTGCCTTGAACCGTACCATAGTTGGCGGTATTTCAGTATGGGGTGCGCGACGGAAATAAAATATTTCGAAATCATGATATCAACAATAAATATTTTATTGAAACATATAAAAGAAAGTTATACAAATTTATACCGAAAAGAATCTTATTTTTAAAAATAACAAATTCAAGATAACTTCCGTTCTTCCACTCTTGATGGCGAGTTATGAATCTCATTATGAACCAATTCTACTAATTCTTTCGTGAAGAATCCGCTTTAGCTGTGCAGTATTTTATGTGTGCCCGACGCAAATTTTAGCTTTCGAGTACCTCCTCAAGAAAAAGTTACAAAGCAGTAAATCTGACGATCTTGGTAGCTAAAAAATTGTTCCATTCGTAGAAACTACGCGATCATAAAGAAGTTGAAAAATGGTGTTCATCTAAGCTCTTGCTATATGAAAACGTGCCGAGATGAATCTACCCTTAAAGAGATTTGGTCATCATTTTTGAAAAAAATACGGGCCAATAATTCCATATGATGACATCGCACACCATACTGTTACCCCTCTGACTTGTGATAAAACAATTCGGGATTTTCATCTACGCAATATTTAAAATTCTACTTATTAACGAGTACAGAAAGATGAAAGTGAACTTCATCGTTCATCCAAAGGTTATCAATATAATGTTGATCCTTTTCTATACGATCTAGCAGTTCACATCAGAAGCTAAACCGCTTTACCAAATACTTGTTTTCAACTGTTGTACAATTTGTAACTTAAGGTGGGCCTAAACTACTCGTACTAATACTTGCGCTTACACTCACGCTCATCAAGCTCAACAAGTTTGCGAGTCGACTACTCGTATTAACTTGTTTAATTGGAATAAAACTTTTACTTGGACGGTTTGGATGAATGATGGTGAACTTGTGGCTGATAGCGCCGCTTTTATTGTGATTAAGGAAAAAGAAATAAGAGACAGTGGTGGATGATATATGTGTTTCGAAATCAAAGTAGGTATGGTGGAAGTAATTTACTTAATGACCTTAACGTTGAAAATCTGCACTATCATATATTCTGTAGAATGTCCCCTAGCAATTTTGAAGAACTGATAAATTTACTTGGCCCAAGAATTAAGAAAAAAAATGCAACATTCGGAAAAGTAATTTCTATTCACATAGCAGCTTAAGCTTTCTGTTTAAATTTTCCGAGGAATCAATTTCGACTATTGTGTTAGAAGTATGCACTGCTTAAATTGATGTTCTTCAAGATTTTATAAAGGTAAGTAAAGGTTTCATACTGAAATATATTTATTAGTACTTAGTTACTTATTTGTATAATCGGTATTGCTAATCCATGACTAAAATGAAGTGCCTCGAGTTTGTTGGTGTTAAGAAGCGGAAGAAGTCGGTTGTATGACAATGTAAGGTTGTTGAATCAAGTCCGGCTTTGTTTGCTGAAGGGCTTGGAACGGTAGGTGTGGTGGATACTCTTGTTGAAGGAGAGAGCGTACTCCAGTGTGACTGCAGTGTGTGCGGTCTGTGATTTCCTACATCGCGTCTTTGCATTGTGTAATGTTTTATCGCTGCACTCAACGAAACGTCGTTAAAAACTTTCTGGACATAAGTGGCTATTCGTTTATCCAATGACCTTAATTTGCGAGCGATGTATTCATCGTAAGCGTCAAATTCATGTCTACTTTTATTGCCTAATATTTTTAATATCTGAAACGATTAATTTATTCAAGTATCTTCATTACTACGTAATCTTTTGCGTTTGATAGTTAGGCAAGTTACGGAAGAATTGTTTTCTTCTGGTACAGTCTCTTATGCTTGCTTTCTTTATCTGTGTATGATCGATGGTTTAGTACTTCTTAGGCATGTTATTGTTCCCCACCTTCCACGTCACCCTCTTCTAGACTTTGAGTTGCAATTTCCTAGAAAGAAATGTGTTGAGTTATTGTATTCTCAGTAAAGACAGACAAAAGCAGACTATGTCAATCTAGGCTAGCAGAGATAGGATAACTTCAAAATTTCGTCACCTATTTGACATCATTGAACGGAAAACCAATCAAGTACTTAAAAATTCGCAATTACATCCGTATTCCTTTTTAAATGCGTTGTACACAGAAGGAGTAGCTACAAATTACACCTCGATATGAAAGATGATGAATTTCCCCACAACCCATAGGGGCAATGGACGCTAAACACGTCGTCTTTCAACTCCAATAAATACAGGCAGCGATTACTTTATTTACATGTAGTGAATGCAGATTATTGCAGACACTGTATTAACGTAGGGTGTCAAGGTCAAATATCAGATGCTGGCGTTTTCCGCAACAATACTTTCTTCAAAACACTTGAAGATGATGGTTTAAATTTGCCAAACAATACAATCCTTCCTGGTAGGGAAATGTTTGTTGTGAATGATGCATTTCCGATGTCCATAGTGGGGCAGGCAAAACCCAGTATGCAGCCTCTACCTTCTCAACCACTGCATGCACCCATGCACCAACCCCATCTCACTACCACCACCCTTCCCCGCAACTCCCAGCAGTATACATTATTCCCACCATTCTACTATTACCCACCAATCCTACTATCTCTATTATTACCCACTCACTGTCTTTCTCCATTCTTTTCTGTGCTTACACACTGTCGCTTCCATTAAATTCATACAGCATTTTTGGTAAGCTCTCCTATTCGTTGCGCTTTTTATTCTCTTTCCTTGTACAATTTCTTCAATAATATCAATCAATCATATTCAGCCATCTCTTTCTCAGTCTACCACTACCCTCATATATACTCTTTCTTAACCGTTCATTACTAATTCGTTCCACATGTCCAAACCATCTTAATGCACTTCTTTCGTAGAGTGCAGGTAGTATCTCCTTAACTTGGCACGTGCTCATCACTCATTTATTCCTTACTATGTCACGTCTCGTTTTGCCACATGCAGCTCTTAGGTACCTCAAACTTACTGCGTTTACTTTACTCATATGCTTCTTCTGACATACCCAAGTCTCACTGCCGTATAAAACAGTTGCAACAAATACACTATTGTGCACAGCATTCTTTGTTCCATACTTAACTGTTCTCTCTTAGTTACTGCCCACATGATGCCAATTATCCTCCAGTCTGCATTCACTCTGGTTTTCAATTTCACTATCTACTCGCCCATCATTCGCAAACATTTTGCTAAGATAAGCAAACTTATCCACTTCCTCAATTACCTCGCTACCCGACATCAACTGACATATTTACTTTTCACCTTCCCTATTGAAAACTGTTACCTTTGTTATGCCACTATTGATTTTCAAATCCATTCTTTCACTCGCTTCTACAAATTTATTCAACATTCGTTGCCTTTGGCTTATACTTTTAACTATCAGTACTGCGTCATCTGCATACATCAACACCTTTACATCATCGCTACCCATATTTTACCACTCAAGTCCTCATATGCACTTCTCATGCATTTATCCATAAATATATTAAACAACCAAGGAGACATCATACATCCTTGTCTCACACCTTCCTCAATTTCGAAATACTCGCTAACATACCGTTCACTCACAAGCACGCTCTGCTTTCATCATACATTGCTATTATTACATTCAGTAGTTCTACTTTTACACCGTACTCAGTCAGAGTTGCCCATATATTGCACCTATTCACACTAACATACGCTTTCTCTAAATCCACAAATGTACAAACATTTTCTCATTAACATGCATAAACTTCTCGACAATTTGCTGCAAACTAAACATTTGATCCACGCACCCTCGTCCAGGCATGAACCCACACTGTACATCCCATATCTTGCTTTTAGTATTTATGCGAACTCTGTCAATTATAATTCTACCGAATACCTTCCTAGCTACACTTAATAAACTTAGAGCTGTTTAGTTCTTGCATTCATATCTGCCAATACCGGCTTTGTACAGAGGCACGATTATAGCACTCTTCCAGTCCTCTGGCACTCTTGCTAATTGAACACAAACATTAAATAGTTTGCACAACCATTCACCTAGTTGCATAGCGCAATACTTTAACATTTCGTGTGTAACTTCGTCTACTCCAGCAGCCTTCCCATTTTTAAGCATTTTTATTGCATTTCTTACTTCTTCCACTCTATACCTTTATCTTTCTCATGGATTTTATTTATTCTAACATTTCCCACATTCACACTTATCTCAGTATCACTGTGCCATACTGCCCTTTAAAATATTCTTTCCAACACAATATCACTTTACTTTCATCCCATTCCAATTAATTCTCGCTATCCTGTATTCCACTAACCAGGTTCCTTACACCCTGTGTTGCATTCCTTGCCCACTTCCAAAACAATCTTTTATTACCGTCAAAATGATTCTGCATTCTTACTCCCTCCTTCGCCCTCAGACGCTCCTTACTCTCCTGCACATCTTCCTTTGCACGCTTCCTTTTAATCCCATACGCTTTCAGTAGATCCATTCTATTCTTATCATCTTTGGTTCCAGTCATTCTCTTAAATATTTCTTTCTTCTCCTTTACTGCATTCTTCACGGCAGCATTGCACCATGTGTTCTTTTTTGACTTTCCCATCGTATTTTTTCCACATACTTTAGTTGCACACTCGATCTCGATGCCTTTCAACCTCGTCCATGGACATTCGATGCCACCTTTTTCAATTTCATAATTCCATTCAGATTCCTCTGACAACATTTCCTTCTCTAGGTTCGATACATATTCCTCTCTCACATCTTTCCTCTTTCACTGTAGTCTTTCTTACAACTGCCTTCTTTAGACTTACCCATTTTCTGGCAAGCTCAATTCTTGACGTTACCAGCAAATGATGCGTCCCACATTCAGAACCTCTTATCTCATTACTTTTGTGTGCTTTACCAATTCACGTAGCCTCTCATCATAAACGATTAAATCAATCACGCTTCTAGAGTCTCCTCTTTGCCGCGTATACAAATAGATATCCTTATGTTTAAGTCACGTATCCGATACAAACATGCCCTTGTCTAAGCACAACCCAACTAACGCATCCCCATTCTCATTCGTTCTGGGATCGCCGTAAGAGCAAATTATACGATCTATGTTTCCTCTTCTCACTCCCACTCAGCCATTCAGGTTACTGAGTAAAATCACTCTTTCATTCACGTGACATGCATTAAGTACCCCTTCTAAATCAATCTAAAAGGTTTTACATTCATCCTACTTATCACCATTCACCGGAGCATAACATGCTGCAAGCATTACTTTCTGATGCCTATCTTCATTTGAACCCAGAGTAGCTGGGGAGGTACTACTCCCTTATATGCGATTTAGCAAATTCACTCAAAATCAATCCCACGACCTTTGAGCTATGCGTCCAATTCTCTTCTCCAGACCAGAAACCTAGACTTCCCTCGTCCATCTCTAACACTTGTTTCCCTTTCTACTGGGTTTCACTCACATACAGCACATTTAGCCGTCTCTCTTTCTCTCATTTCACTTAAAATCTCGCGTTTCTTTTCATACATTTCTCTTACGTTTCACCTTCCCACTTTCCTTTCCATGTTCTCGCATTTATTCCAAGGTGTGCCAGACTTGTTCAATCTCAGTCGCCCACAATGGCTTTCATTGTCCGAGGCTTTGGTTTTGTTTTTTTTTAGCAATGCTCTTAAACGTAGATCTGGTTTCTAGCCTAGATCGTACCCTATGTCGAAGTAGCATTCCGTACTTACGGAATCGATACCATACCGGTCAGTGTTGACGTATTTAGCCTACATGCTACAAGCGCGGCCACAATCCCAGTATTACCCCAGGCATGCCTAACTCTATTCTATACAGGCTGAATTCCCTATAATGAACGGGCCACTCTGCAAGCCAGCAAGTTATTTCCCGTGGCACGACTACTAGGAAGTATACGTAATGGACTGACACAGTCGGGCACCATTTCCCATGCATAATAACATAATCAAACCATACTCTAGACAGCAAGAAAAAGGATCTATCAAAAGCGTTTTCAACTACAGCTTGAGTAGAGCTCGACAATAGTAGACAATGCTTTTGGAATAATCCCTTCAATATTTCCAGCTTTTATAAAACCCATATTTTTGGATCCTGAGAGAGCTAGGAGGATTGTGATGGCTTGTATTACTCTGCACAATTATATAAGACGAAATGTAAGAAACACGAATACCCCACACACAACTTTAAATTACGAGCAAGATGGACAAATAATTCCAGGAAATGGGAGAAATGAACAACTGCCACAATATAAATTTCTGGTCCTAAGGAACATATCTAGTAAATCTTCTCAAAGTTGCCAAAGCATCAGATATAGTTCACTGATTATTTCGTTAACCAAGGGAAAATTCCGTGGCCATACAATTATCAATAAGTTATAATTGTATGTTTGTGGATAGCCACATTTTTTGAGTTACCTATGGTTATTTTTGTTTTTTTCTATAGCAATTAATTTTAGTGTGAGTAAAATGCACATGTTCGATTGTCCGCATTTTATAACTGTTATTTATTTTATCTTTCTATATAATATACATTTGCATATGTATTTTTTATTGTCTTAGGCTGACATTTGTCGTGCAAGAAATGAAAATGTTTAAATGCAAATCAAGGAGAATACAATTCATCAGTTCCTTTTCCGGACTTTATATTTGTGCAACCTTTTGTCGAAGTTTTATATACGTTGCCACTAGTTAGTCATTTTTTGTTTCAGTTCAGGTGCATCTGCATTTATTTCCTTGCTGTTAACATTAATTAGTTACGATGGCAATTTAAAGGCTAAATGAAAATGTGTAAAAGTTCACCTTCGTTCGATAAAAAGAAGTCAGTTGGAAGGCTCTCCGGAAGCTCAATTTTTCTCAGGGGTGGCACGTGCGAAGAGATGGCATTTGGCAGCATCTTACAGTGCGTGGATGCTTTAGATCTTCAATAATTATTTGTAAGTAATTAATAGAGTAAGATGCTTTCAAGAACGCAATAAATAGTCTCTTTTAAAGGAAATAAGTCTAAGCTAATTGTAGTTGTATCAACAATAATAACGTCAAGTAACTAATAACAATTTAATATCACAGCAACAAAATACTATAGCTGACAGTAATTGAAAAATCAAGTATAATTTATAGGAATGTAAATACTGTAATTAACGTTAAATAGAATTTTAAACAAAAGATATGTGATCGGATTGAGAGTTACCCAGCAGCAACCATCAAGGCTTCAGATATGATGTCCTTGATAGGTGGAGTAATTAAACCTGGTCCACCAAGTGGAACGTAGCTGACGATTGTAGGTACAGCAGACTTCGAAGTCGGCTGTAAGATAAATAGAGCAGTATTCGGTAACAACTAAGATGAAACAAACACCAATTTGAGTGAAGCTCTAATTGAGGTTTCCCTGATCTAATCACTCTGATAAAAGGCACGTTAAACGGCGTTGTAGGTGAAGCCTAAAAAGACGTACTGAATATGAAATGACGATTTTAAATTATAGTAATTGTGCAACAAGACAAGAATATAGTATTAAATGTGAACAGTAAATAATATTAATACAACATTTAAAATTTCTAGGCCGAAAGTTAGATTTTATAAAAAAAAATAAATAACCAATTTGGAAATTTCCCATACCAATTTAGAAACCAAAGAAATATATCCCTAATACGTTTGCTGTGCATACATGAAAATGGTAGAGTTGGTAGTATGGAAAATAACGGATACTTTGTGACCAAGTTTAGTGTTCATAAGATCGTAGTAACTTTCATAACGAAGTAATATAAATTGTGTCTTGCTAATTCTGCCGCCAAATATTAAAGTCCATGTCTTCTCAATATAAATCATAAAATATAATTCAACAACCAATAGGCGCAGAATAGTTGTTCGTGCAGGCACAATATCAGGTCATCATAACCTCGTCGATAAGGACAACGTTAACATAGATGTTAAATAAAAATTTGAACTTACCTAAACGTGGCACAAATTCGTTAGAAAAATTTAATAAAAAATACCAGTCTTTGGTTCTACGAGCTTCAATTCCTGCCTTTTCAGCACCCTCCCATTATTGGAAGCCCCTTACTGACATCTGAAACAGAATAAATTTAATTTTTCCCAAAAAAAATCAAAAAGAAACAATGCAGATGGCAGCCTTCAGCCTAATTGCTACGGACCCCCTTTTTACAGAATTTTCATTTTTAAAATAACAATGAGTTGTTAGTGTTTCATTTTAATAAACTAGATGTAAATGTTAGTATTTGGAAGAAATTACATTTAATAGATATTTTAAAAGGAGAGCCTGTAACATGCTCGTTGAAGGTTGAGCCGAAACTGCCTGTTCAATTCAATGTCATATTCCCTCCTTCTTGCCCGCGTACTTGTCTGATCCTGCTAGATACGATAGTATTTATATAAATTTATTTATTTAAAAATCAAAACTACTAAATTAATGATTTCGCTCTCCGTGATATTAAATTGTTGCAATCATCAAACAAATGTACACCACATACCATAAATTGTTGGATTATTAAATTTAAAAAAAACAAAGTGAAATTAAGTTAAAAATAACCAATGTACACACAGGGTGTTACATTAAATTCCTGCAATTAATCCTATTAATTATGTAACAACCGCTACATTAATTGGATTTTATTTTCCATGCATCAATCTTCTTATTTAAAATTTTGCAGTATCTATGAGAAGATTCCCACAAAACCACGTTTTTCGTAGAGTTTATTAATTCTGACTCCGTTTTAAAAACTTCGTGCACTGCACACACTATGCAGCACTGTATTAAATATATTAAATACTCTATATAAATATTTATCGTCCACCAAACTTGCAAGTCTGTGCGAGATTCTTTTGATGTACCAACACGTCAGAACCTCACACGTAACAGACATGTGTGACTTGCGCTGCTTGTACTTTATCTCATGGCAACATCCACGTTGTAGGCAAGTCGCAAGTACGTACACCTTTATATGTTATCTTATATAACATTCTTCGAGAACTTGCATTTGAGGTTTACAATAAAATTGTATGACAACGTGCAGAATGTTGTCGACTCAACCATAGCATTCCTGACTGGATTTTTCTCTCAGAGAACGATTCTTTTGTAATGTTCAACCCATCTGCTTAAATTTTCTTATCCATAACTGGTTAGCCGGCGCTGATGGTATCGCATTATATCTATCAATATTGAAGCAACTGTAAAAAATTCTGTGTATAATAGTATATCTTTCATTACTTTCATAAAGCGTTTCTACCAAATATACGACGTTTACCTGTCTACTGTTGTTGCATTGTAATAAAATGCTATGAAACTGATGCTATTACTATGTGAACCTCCTCTTAGAATTATCCAGTGAAAGATAGAAGAACCATTAAAATGGCGCACCGTAAATGACGTTGGAATTGAAGCGTTACACCAACTGATTTTAATACAAGTAACAATCGTTGGCGTCGTGTTATGTGGTCGATATGTTTTTTTTAGTTACTTTTTATCCCATACACGTTTATTGGTTACAGTGTGGTCGACCCTAAGATCAGTAGCGAATTTCATTTTACTGTTATCCGATTTTGTAACAGATGGTTATCGATTTTTGAGCATTCTCATCCCCACTTATCGCTGTAACCACCAGCAGTTAATAAACCCTTGGAGATTACCGTATACCATGTATTCTTTACACCATCCCAACCATTTTTTTTTGGTAAATTATGTTTGATTCCCATAGAGTTTCAAACGGTTTGTGAGATGGTAAAAACAAACATTTCTTTAATAGATTTCAGAAGAAATGGGAAAGAATGTACAATTTTTAAACAGAAACTGTAGGCTATTTTCATATAGTGAACTAGTATGACGAGAACAACATATTAGTATACAGAGTGTCCCGGACATAAGGCCATTACTTTAACAGCAGACAAAAAATGCTTATAAATGTGTCTAAATTGCATAGTTCTCAAAACATTTGCAATGTTTGCAATTTAGAGTACGGACCTGCTTGTTAATTTGGCCGAGTGTAGGTTTTCGGGATACTATTCGACTACCGTAACAGTCGTTTAGTTTATAATATACACAGCAACATTAGGCACTGGACGTTATTCAAAACCAATATTTTATACTTAAATAGACTAAAAGTTTGATATCTGCATATTTATTGTTCCTGTAACGTAAAATTAATTAAAGATGTTCTCATTCAAAGTTATACGAGTCAGAAGATAATAATTTTAATGTTTGTATTTATCATAAAAAAATGCTGAAAACGACTATTGACTAAACTTGTTTAAAGACGCCTTTAAAAGTGCTCATATTTTAATTACAAATTCTAGTAAGAACAACTTCTTTTTGCCAAAATTTGAATAATACGAACAGCCGTATTGAGGTATTCTACAGAATTAAATTCGGCTCCACATTTCAAATAATTATTTCACAGTCGTGATGTAATAATAAACGCAGGTTTATCTAACATAAAATTTCACTCTAAATTCTTATTTTTATAATTAATTAATAAATATTATATTTGTACGAAAAGAAACAAATTTAAATACATAATTTTAAAAGGGCGTTGGAATTTTTATTATTTATTTTATTATTTCAGAAAAACACTGTCACCGCATTTTTATACCCCTGTGACATTATGGTTTTCTCTAAGTCACGGGGAAAAATAATCTATATTTTGCTTAAGTAGGCAACAGTCGTGAGGCCAGATTCTTTCTTTGACGGAGGGCTTTATTATTTATACCTACTAAATTGGTTGATAAATAATAAGGCGATAAACCTTCATAAGTTATATATTACAAATAAAAGCAAATGGATGATTAATTACAAACTAAAAAGTATTTACCAAATGAGTACGAAAAGTTCAGTATAATTATATACAAAATAATAACGGAAGATTCAAAACAATTGTGTAAACGCTCTCTGATACTAAAATAATATGTGCAAAATGAACTAAATGAGATGATCGTTTAGCTTTCATTTGTGTCTACAGCAACGGCGATTAAATATTGACTTTTAATCCGTAAAGCTCAATCACTGAATGTACATAATGATTGTCGATCGCGATCGGTCTGTTTCGGCTAGCGTTAACTTTAGCAAAGGACGGATGATACTGATGAATAAGTATCAATCAGCACTTGTCATAAAAGGGCTTTCAACCAACAGTAATTAATTTCAACGGGCCTTAAACAAATACTAGAATGCTTTTGGAAGTTGTCCAATAACGGGTCTCGTATCAATGCTGCTAACATCAATACACAAACCGTTCAATAATCGACCAAAAGGACATTCTGTGATCCTCTCACATCTACCCTCTACGGTCTGTATACTCCGTAACTTTGGCTCCTATCGCACGAGCAACAAGAGGACACGTTTACGGGTTCTCTATGCGTGTCTACCAGATTCCTTGGTCGAGTTCTACGTTCAACTGCGACACCGGAATAGGAAGGCCCTCGCACGATGTATGACAGTGATTTTCAGGATTCTTCAGTCACCTTATCGCCCAAGCAACCGCTTAATTGAGGATAGGACTAGGCTTCGGTGAAGATTCCCACTGCCCGAGCAACTAAGTTTCGTCGACGATGTCGGAAATGTTGAGCAACTTCCAAGCGAAAACTAGATTCGCCGGCTTGGTTATATAATTTAATTCAAAGGTTAATTCTATAAGCATACCACACCATGAGAGTTCGGTTTGATGTTTGCGGTCGGACCGGGAGTACGTGGGCTGCACTATCGACGACCCCAGCCTCACGGTTAAAGTCGAAGTTCTGCGCTCGCGGTTGGAATCGGGGTGTTCGGCTGCGCGGTTGGAGTCGAAGTATATCTATCGCCTCGCGGTTGAAGGCGAAGTATCCTAAGCGATGAACTCTGGGCTTGTACCAAGTTTTAAAAACTTTTAGCACCTTCGTCCTGAATGATAGTCCTGAAGTATGAATTAGCACCGCCCACTCGCGGCTTCCCAACTGGGTAGGATTGATGTGTTCGTGGTCTTACCGGTACACGCACGTACCGACGACAGAATGCCGCCGAATTTCTTATTTTACAAATTTTCGGTTTTAATACCCAAAAATTTGTAATATATCGGGCAGGTCATTGATTATCGCCTCAATGCCCTCTGCAAACGTGTTCGCGCCTCGCGTCACTTATAAGACGACGCTAGCCGCCGCGAGCACTTCCGAGGAATCGAACTGGGCGTGGCCCGCATCCTCACTCGCGTCGCGTTGGTTATTCCTGCTTCTGTTTCCGTCGGTGTCGTGTGTCACCTTGGCATCCTTTGGAGATTCCGACTTGACCATCTCCGCGTAACCCACACCCGGCACCCTGGCACTCGCGTAAGCACCGGGAACTGCTCCTCTTGCACGTAGGAACAGCGGGCAACCTCGCTGTGTGCTGTTGGTCGCAGTTTGCACATCTAGCGGGCGTCTCTCTGGACTTTGGGCACTGCACAGAGAGGTGGTTCTCGCTGCACTTTACATACTGCGTCTCCGCATAGCAGTTCCGCTGCGAGTGTCCGTGCTTCTGGTACCGGTAGCAGTGGTTCACGCCTCTACGACGACTCGGTTGCTCGACAGCTACGCGTATGTGCATCACCGCCCTTAACTGGTGGATGGTCTTGCCCTCCGTCGTATTTTCCAACTCACAAAGTTTTAAGTGGCATTGAAGCTTTGTTGATTTTACGGCGCATCCTGCGCAGAGATGTTACTGGGTATTGTTTCCTCCGGAGATCTTCCAGGATCTCCTGATCTGAGATGTCTTCCGGTAGACCCCTCAAGACTACCTTCAGCATCTTCTGTCTACTCAACTCGTAGGTGTAGAAAGGGATCTCGGAATCACCTAAGTATTGTGTGATTCCGTCATGATCCCCTTCAGTCGCTGGCTGCACTGATATGCCCAATGCCATGTTCTTTGCACTGGAAATGTTAATATTTTTCATTTTGAGATCGCTCACGACGAAGGTCCATATCACTTTTCGTTGGATGACGATGGGCGGTGCTTTCTTGGTCTTGCTGTCGACCTGGGCGGAATTCTGGGAGGGATCTTCAAGCTGTGTTATTTTTCGTCCGCTACCGCCGTTGCCTGGAGCAGTTCATAGCGGTTTATAACTTCAGGAACTTCGGGAGCTAGTGCTGCCTGTTTAGATGCAGGTCATTTACTAGCTTTTTTGGCTTCCACTTCCACCGCTTCTTACCTCCGGCTTGCTGGTAGCCTTCGGCGCCGACGGAGCAAACTGGTAAGGTGAGGGGTTGTGGTTGTTGTTGTTGTTGCTCCTCGTCCGAGGAGTAAACTTGGCTTGCTAGGATGTTCTACGCTCTTTGCGCAGCATCCACGGTGGGGATACAGCTTGTTTGCAGGAATCTAGTGTTAAATTTCGGCACAAAGTTCACTATCGCGCAGCTGGAACGCGCGCCTTCAAGTCGCTCTAAGAAGGAGCGTCTGCCTTCTAATGGATACTGCGGTATGTAGTACTCCGCTTCGTCGAACTTGCTTTGCTTGATGGCATTCTGGATCTTTTCTGCTAGATCTAACATTAGCTGGATGGTCGTAAGGTCGCACGTCGCCATCTTTGTAGTTTTAAGCACACTAGTGTAACACACTAAAAGTTGCAAATGATTTTATACTGCACCCGACCCACCGTTACAATATGTAGAACGGGCCTAAGGTACAGCACAAGAGCGCGCAGGAAGTAAAAAATGCAACTGCCAACGAACACAACTGTACTCGATGACAGCTATAGGCGCACTCTCATCTATCCATCCTAAGAGTACTTGCGTCGCTCTTTATATACTGATTTAGGACGCGATATCTTTATTCCACTAACGTAACTTATTTGCTATTTCATTCTTTCGTTTTACGATCATTTCTGTACTTGAAATTTGCAACATGTTCGTATTTGAAATGGTGGCATCTCATTTGATCTATACGATTAACTTAACTTATTTTAACTAAATACATTATTTGCAGTTTATCTAATTTAATTAGGCAAGCTACTGGATTTACAAACATTTATATATATAATTAATTATTTTAATTATTAAATGTTTCCTGCACTCCGCGAATTCCTAAAGTCTTTTACATTGTCCTTTTAATTTAAATATTAATAAAATTAAAACGCGCAAAACTGTATAAGTTTCTATGATCGCGATTTTGATGTTATGAAGGTACCTTTACAAATGGACCACCACAAAGTAATATGATACAAAACAAACTGTGTTAAATATAACATATGATTGAATGTAGGTCATTACAAACCCGGATTTTTTATCAAGTTTTTCGCAAAAATTTATAAATTTTTTTGTATCAGAATAAAATCCTTTACAGATTTTTGTTCACTATGATCCCGTTTACTGGTTTGTTAAATAATGCTACTTTTATCCGGGATTCCCTGTATAATTATGATATACAAATATATCAAGGTTGTACTGGGTATCCCAACAGATCTTAAGAATTATCGATTTATTGGTACAAAAATCAAAATTCTTAAAACATTCAAAGAGTGTTTTTACTCTCTTAAACAGTCTTTAACTGGTAAAAAATCGTTTCGTATATCTCTGAGTGTAGCCTACTTATTAAAGGGTATGAAATTTTTTTAAAAGAAATATTGGAATACCTTTCTTGTCAAATAAAAGGTTAGGCATCTGGTATAATCTATTTTTAGTAGGTTTCTATGGAAACGTTATTTTCCTATTGACAGTTCTACTGGCAAATTTGATTGTATCAATATTTGCAGCTTAATTAGCGATAGATAAGTTTCCAATTAATGGACGTGTTTTTGTGCTAAAATAGCTTATATTAACTCAATCAGTTGTGCAGATGCAAAGAAATTTTCGTCGGGAATTTAATGTGGAAAGACACGGGCGAATTCCAACACGGCAAACCATAATGAGGTGGGTCCGAGATTTTGAAAATAAAGGGAATGTTGCCTCAAATTTTAGTGAAGGTGTACGTACTGTCAGAACACCTAAAAAGATAGAACGTGTCAGACAAGCTGTATAGAGAAGTCCGAAACGGTCTGCATCGAACAAGCACTTGATTTGCATAGTTCCAATAGGACTTTGCGAAGAATTCTGCATTTTGATTTGAAGTTTCACCCGTACCAAATTCAAGTAGTCCATAAGTTAAAAGATGCAGATAAATTTGTTCGTGTTGCTTCTCTGTAGGCAGTTTTTGCGAATTCTAGAAAATGATGTATACCAGCTAAATTTTTTGCTTATGTTAGACGAAGCTCACTTCCATTTAAGCGGCTAGGTTAATAAGCAAAATTGCCGCTGGTCTGAGGAAAATCCATAACAGTTTTATGCAAAACCGCTTCATGACCTCAAAGTCTCCGTACTGTGTGGTCTTTCATCGTTTGGGGTCATAGCACCATATTTTTTCGACGAAAATAATCAAACTGTCACAATTACCTCCGAACGCTATGTTCATATGTTACAGACATTTCTAGGACTAGAATTACGCAGACTTGGGCAAAATCAAATTTGGTTTCAACAGAACGGTGCTACTGCACATACAGCACGGCTGACACGAATTGTATTGCAAGAAATGTTTCCCGATCACTTGAAATCAAGATTTGGCGGCATAGCATGGCCCTTTAATTCCACTTATTTAACGTCTCCTGACTTTTTCCTTTGGGGATATCTAAAGCAAAAGGTTTACGAGAGGCGTCTCAATACAATACAGGAACTTAAAATGCACATTTCCGAGATAGGCAATATTGGAGCAGAAATGTTGGAATCAGTTATGTAAAATTTTAGACATAGATTAGAAAAATGTATAGAGGTTAGTGGAGGGCATTTGAAAGACGTAATTTTTAAAAATTAAATTCCACATATTAAATTTGTTATTTGTACTAAAATTGTCCTACTGTATTAATTTTTAGCCTTACAGTAGATTTTTGAAAATAGATTATACCAGATTCCTAACCCGTTACAACGAATGAAACATTTACGCGAAAATTTTTAAGAGTCAAGGATCTGAGTTTCCTATGTATTTTTTTTTATTTATTGCTTCTGCAAATCTTCCGGGTCTCAAGCATAAAGGTATTTGATAGTGGAATTTCAAGTTTGTTATTATTTATTTCATGAGGTCATTATTTAAGATATCCTCGTAATACGCAAATTTAAAAACTGCGGCCCCAGGTGTGTATAAATTATTCATATTTCAAAAATAAAACTAATTTAATTAATTCGTTATGTGGAAATTACCTTGTAATTAATTGGTTTTAATAAAGTAAACTGCATTCATTCAAGATAATGCGGTTTTGACAAATACTATAAGTGAAAGTGGATTGTATTATAAATACATGCATATTAAAGGTTACTCTAAAGCAACTGTTGGAATATTTTAATCTTGTGTACTGCATTACCAAATAGATCAATTACTTTTTAATAAAATGCCAACTCTATAAATGCGTATAACTTTAATCAGAATAACTGACAGGCCCAATACGAAATTTTAAAAGTTTACATTGTTTAAAAATCATAAAACTTGACTGACAAGTGAAATTGGTTTGGTAAACAATTGTGCCGAAAACAACGAAACAATTACATATGTGTATCTGTCAAAATATCTACTTATCATGTTAAATACGATATGTTGTCCAAAACAATCACAACAAAAATTCTGGAAAAGTTTCTTATTTTTCGCTCGCTTAATGTATTTTTAAAAAGTGCAGTTGAAAGGATTTATTCAAAAAAGTCCCAGTCACTGAGAACTTCCGTAGTATTAACGATAAGATATTCCGACAGTACATAAAGATTTAAAACCGTAACGAAATCAAGCACTACTCTAGGGCATTTAAGTTAAAAGTGCACTTTTCTCTAGTTCAGTTCTGAATTCAATATTAAAAGAAATAAATGTTTTAGTCTTTTGATGCTAACATTCGTTAAGTTTATTTTAAATCTTTAACTTATTTAAGTAAAATTAACGATTAATTGTTAAGTTTTTCCAAATAATAAACTGGTGGAATTGTATCTCTTATTGCTAAAATCCTGTACGAAAAATTAATTTAAACATACTTTTATATTCACATAGAGCTTTTGATTTGCAATTTGTTTAATTAGTTTTCGATATTTCTGTATATTAACGGAGAAAAATCTAAAACAATTTAATTAACGAAAGCTTTAAAATTTATTGGTAAAAGTAAGTAGGTTATATAAAATTGCATTTATTACTTTTAAGTGAACCTTTGGAATTTTTTATTTATAAAGCATATACGTTTAAAAATCAAATGTTTATTTAAATTACAAGTACAAATTATTAATTTCTTTTCAGGAAGTAACGAACCTATTCAGGTGCTATTAATTAATTTTTAGTTTATGAAAATGGTTGTGATTTATTTTACAGTACTGATGCCATAAGCGTAACAATCGTGACAAACACAAAAATAATAAGCACTCAATTTCATATAAACTCTTGCCAATAAATCGTAATTTAATTTGTTGAAAGGATAACATTATTCTGAAAGCTTTGTTTTAAAAGCATAAAAATGTGTTTGTCTTGCTAATTGTTTTTTTGAATTTGAGTTATTACAGTGTAAAATCATCAATAAAAATCATTTACAATCATTGCAAACGTGTTTGTAAATCTACGATTAATATCTGAAGAAAAACAACATTGCATATACCGATTCGGGTAAATTTACTATATCTTCTAAAATTAATAAAATAAGGTAAAATCAAGTCTATACCGTATATTAAAGTAAACGTTTGTTGTTTAGGTATTAATTCTGTTTTTCGGATTTCTGTCTTTATAGCAGTTTAGTATCGTTACTTCCAATATCTTTTAATTAAACTAAATTTGAAAAGTTATAGAATGGAGCGATTTCTTGCAATTTTATTTCTCACTTTTTTATATTTAATTGCTAGTATTACATTAGTAGCCCTACCAAAACAATCACTCATAAATTCGGAATAATTAAGGAGTTATAGACAAATAAATAACTTTGTGAATATACAAAAATGTGTTACGAATACGTATGTAACACTGCAATATAAGTAATATTACTTACAATTACAGGTGGTCCTTGGTTTACGATGGGGATGCGTTCATGAAAACACCGGCGTATACCGAATCGGCGTAAATTGAACCCAATTTTAATGGGAGGTAAGGGATAGGTTCCATCTTGCCAAAAAATGTGTATACAAGGTGGGCTATAAACATAAGCGAATTTGAACACGTTCTTATAAACAAACAGTACATCTTAGCGAAAATATATTTAATTCATATTAAAGTAAACATTCGGGAAAATTAATTTTTAAAAATTACACTATCCAGATATGCACCATCGCATTGCAAATACTCTTCAAATCGGGATCTTAAATGTGTTAAAACACTTTGGCACCTTTCCGCATGGAATAGCAGCAATCTTTGGTCTAATATTCTCTTTCAATTGAACTACCGAGGTTAGTTTGTTGTTGCAAACCTGAATTTTTAAATATCTCTAAAGGAAAAAGTAAAGGGTCAATTTAGGACTCCTGGGAGGGTATGGAATATTCCCTCTATGCGAAATAAGTGTTCCTGCAAACATTCGTTTACGACAGCCAAATATTCATTAGACCTGTAGCTCCATCGTGCTAGAACCATGACCTGTTGTAGGCTTCAAATTCTTGCAAAGGCGGAAAAAATTCACGTAACATTGTTGTGTAACGGTTGGAATTTACAATTACAGCCTCTCTTGATAGGAAATGGCTGACCTCGCTGTAACTTTTGTGAACTGTAATGGCTTTTGATGTTTTGCTTTAAGGTTTTCTGAGCTCATTACCGACAATTTTGTTTGTTAACGTGCCCATTTACATGAAAATGAGCTTGGTCCGAAGAGAAAATGTTGAAATTCAAAACGCCCCAACATGGTTTTGACAAAAGCACGGCGTAAATTCAGATCATTTGGTTTCAATTCCTGAACTAATTGAAGTTTATAAGGGTGCAAATGAAGATCTTTTTTTAAAATGCACCGCAACGATGTACGCGAGATTTCAAATTCAATTAACCTCGTGCGAGTTGATGTTCCAGGATCCCGTCTTACAGAAGCTCCAACTTCGTTAACCTATTGCTCATTTCTAATTGACTTTGGGCGTCCCATGGACTTCTGATTAGGGTAGAACCTGTAGCCTCGAATTTTCGCATTCACTAGAACATTGATTTGTCATGCAATCCG
Source organism: Phrixothrix hirtus (assembly GCA_024586415.1). Classification (NCBI taxonomy): domain Eukaryota; kingdom Metazoa; phylum Arthropoda; class Insecta; order Coleoptera; family Phengodidae; genus Phrixothrix; species Phrixothrix hirtus. The sequence goes on along the minus strand of JAHWXV010237748.1, from coordinate 9,356 downwards.
AACTCGGCACGAACTAAATGTCTAACAACCATGCATGAATCACCATTTCTGTAAAACTGTTTTACACAGATGTGCGCTGTACTTCAGTGAACCAATCCATCGTGAATGAATTTCCAACGACCTACTTTTTAATCTCGACCATGTGCGTACCGTTCCTGTACATCCTTTGCAAGTAATGGCGGTTTTAAAATCGCTTATGTTGTATTTGAAATTTATAAAATACTATAATATGTATAATTGGGAACTTTCACCTATTTTTTTTGTAAAAATATAACATGTTGAATCAGTCCTTAGTTATATTCGTGGTTTTAAATAGTTTATTGCATTTTGTATGCCTCAAAAATTCGAATTTCAGAATTTGGTGCCACTTGACCAGGAATACGACACGCGGTCAAGAGACGTCATCAGCCAGTAGCTCTCTATGCTGGTAATTGGTTAGCCGGTCTTAAATGGTACATATCTCAAAAAAACGTTGGTGAAGTTTCTTTTTGTACAACACAGATAGCTTATGACACTATAAAAAATGTATAAGTGGTATTTCGTACCTCATTTTAAAAATAAATACATTTAAAATCCTACATGTTATAAATTTGGTTATAGATCCAACAGTAGCCAAGCGAGCCTTTTTCCAATAACACGTTAGATCAATAGGAGCCACATTAATAATGCTAACGCAAACTTACAGCCTACTGGGTTCCAATAATTTTTATGTGTACTATTATTAAAATAAATTACCAGATGATGCTACACAGACGTAACACTGAATACTTTCTTTGATTTTATTGATTTCATTTATTGTTATGGACCCATATATTATTGTAAATTCGGTGTTCGGGGCATATCTTGGCTTTTACAGTGTGAGTTCATGCCTGGACGGGGGTACGTAGATCAAATGCTTAGTTTGCAGCAAATGGCCGAGAAGTTTTTGATGTTAATGAGGAAATGTATTGTACATTTGTGAATTTAGAGAAACCGTATGATAGTGCGAATAGATGCAAGTTATGGACAAATCTAACGGAGTATGGTGTAAAAGTAGAACTACTGAATGCAATAAAAGCAATGTATGATGGAAGCATGTGACAGTGAATGGTACGGTTAGTGAGTATTTTGAAATTGAGCAAGATGTGAGACAAGGATGTGTGATGTCCCTTGGATGTTTATTATATTTAGGTATAAATGCGTGAGAAGTGCATGTGCGGACTTGAATGGTACAAATATAGGCAGCGAAGATGTAAAAGTGTTGATGTATGCATATGCTGTAGTACTAGTAACTAAATGTATGAGCCAAATGCAACGAATATTGAATAAATTTTTAGAAGTGAGTGAGAGAATGGATTTGGAAATCAGTAATGGCAAAAGAAATGTAATGCTTTTTAATAGAAAAGTCGAAAAGGAAACATGTCACCTCATATTGGGTAGCGAGATAAGTGAGCAAGTGGACAAGTTTGTTTGCCTTGCGAATGATAGGCGAATAGATAGTGAAATTAAAAGCGAAGTTAATGCAGGCAGGAAAATAATTGGCAGCATGTGATCAGTAACCAAGAGTGAACAGTTACGTATGGAAGCAAAGAAATCTGTGTACAACAGTGTATGTATTTGTTCCAACAGTTTTATATCGCAGTGAGACTTGGGTATGTCGGAAGAAGCACATATGTAAAATAAACGCCGTAAGTATGAGGTGTCTAAGAGCTGCATAAGGCAAAACGAGACGTCACAGAGTAAGGAATTAATGGGCGATATATACGTGCCAAGTGAAGGAGAAACTGTCTGAACTGTACAAATAAAGTGCGTTAAGATGATGTGGACATGTGGAACGAATGAGTAAATAACGTTTAACAAAGAGAATATATGAGGCAGGTATGAATGAGAAACTAGGTAGTGGTAGACCAAGAAAGAGGTGGCTGAATATGATTGAAGAAATTGCAAAAAATAGAAAGAGAATAAAGAGCACAAGTAATAGGAGAGCTTACCAAAGGCGTAGTGTGAATTTAATGGAAGCAAAAGAAGTATGTAAGGACAAAAAGGAATGGAGAAAGATAGTGAATGGGTGAAAGTAGAGTTGTTAGGTTTGGTGGGTAATAGTGGGATGGTGTCGATACTGTATAGTTCTGGGAGTTGTGGTGAAGGGTGGTGGTAGTTATATAGGTAAGAGAAGGTTGATGCATGGTGCATGCAGTGGTTGAGGTGGAGTCTCGGTATTGGGTTTTGCCTACCTCGCTGAGGGAGTGGCATGATTGGATTGATAATAGTAGTAGTAAAACCGATCCAGCGCCATTATGGTCATATTTTTAATTGTTTGCTTCAATTTTTAATAGACTGTTGAATACCTTATGGATTAATCCAAATTACGTGAAAATTTGACGTTAGGAAAATTAAATAAATTCATGCTTATTTCACTTTTCTAAAAATTGTTTAGCTTAAATAGTATATAACGATATTTTAAACCTAACTCAAACAGTTTCTTAATTAATAAAAAAATTATGGCTTGGGAAATAATAAACTTTAAGCAAGTGAAAATATTACGTCCGCGAAACAAGCATAAAAATTTCAAAGTAGCGAAATAAACTAAAGTGCGGATGTGCCATAACGAATTCGTGCCAATAAAAGAGTTTATTTGAGAAGAGTTTTAAAATTATGAAAATATAAAAAAGCCTCGAGAGCCGCCGTAAAATAAACTACTGCCGACTTAGAGCAACATATGAAAAATTGCACAGGGTTAAGTTGGACACTGTTAGAACCAGCAGATTTCCAACAGTTTTCAACCTGAACACAAACCGACATCAGTTTGAAATGCAGACATCTAATTTGCCAACAAAACTAGGGGACCTAATAAAAATTTATAAAAAACACAAGATACGAAAGTTTAACATTTTTCCGTGAAGTGCGAACGTAAAACGCATGCACATAGCTAACCGATAACTAAAAGATCAACGTTGTTGTCGCAATATAAATCAGACAGCTAAGCAAAACAAGTACTCACTTAAACATATAATATTATAAAGTGACGTCTTGTATAACGCACAGTCAATAAAACATTTACTAATGCGAACGTAATTAAAATAAATCTAAATCCGGAGGTGTACCTAGGTTAAACGCGAATTAAAAATGTCCGTAAACTGGAAGTCCAAGGTTTGCCAAGAAAACCATTTTGAAGAAAGGAAATACCGTAAATTCTGTGTTGGCGACACTTCTGGCCCAGAACGAAGATAACTGCAATGCTACAGGCAGAAAATTTGCAGAACGTACATATTATTTACATGGTAAACATTAAACTAAGTTTGTTTGCATTTTATATGACCCACATCTTAGGTAGTTTCCTAAATAATATTAAATAGCATTTAAGTGGAAAAATTGTAATTTGCATAATTTGCAACTTATTTAAATATACAGGGTGTATATGTGACGTGTCCTCAAACTTAAGAGATTTAATCTTTAACCCAAAATAAGTAAAATAATTCATATGAACATATGTCCGCAACCTCTTCGTTTGCGAGATAAAAGCAAAAATAAAATTCGATTTTTAAAGATTTAATTGCTAAGATTTATTGATAGTTTACTTGTATTATACCCTTAATAGAATATTGATTTGGCAGCATAATTACACAATTAACTGTTTAATTCCGTTTGTAAACTTGTTTTGTCTTGTTTTACTGGATCTAGCTTTCCAAATTACTTAATAAAACAATTGATAACAAAAACTCTTTGAGTGATATGTAGTAGTACTTATCTGCTATCAATTTAATCATTTCCAATGAATCAACACTACACAAATGCTGACATGACCGACATACATTTTATGTACGATCGCGCAAATGGATATACCAGCGAAGCACGACGTCTGTACATAGAATCGTTTCTTCAAAGACGGATTCCTGATAAAAAAAACATTTTCTTCTATTCATCATCGTTTGGGAGAAACAGGTAAATTTGCCTGTGATCTTTCCGATAATGATGCACAAATAACAGTACGCGTTTAAAATTTCGAGGGGGAAATTTTACACAGATTTGAAGAAAATAGAGAAAGTAGCACTAGGGATGTTACATGACAGCGTGGAAAGTTCTTCAAGAGCAACTGTTATTTCCATACCATGTACAGGGAGTGTAGGCACTCTCAGAAGGTGACTTTCAACTCAGAGAAATTTTTTGTAATTGATTTCTAGGACAATATGTTAATACTGATTTTCAATTTAAAATTCTTTACACTGACGAACCAAAATTTACGAAAATAGCTATTATGAGATACCATAACAATCACTAATGGTCAATAGAAAATCCTCGCCCCTTAGTTTAATCTGGACATCAGCAAGAAGTTTTTTTGTAGTGTTCGGGCAGGTATAATAGGCAATAATTTGATTGGTCCTTTCTTTTTGCCACAAACACTTAAGGAACAAACCTACAAGCGATTTCTGAAGGACAATGTGCCAGAGGATTTTTCAATCAAAGTTCGTCTTCACTCCTGGTTTATGCATGATGGTGCTCCGCCACATTTAGTCGGACAGCAGGAAAATTTCTCAATACCAGGTACCCAAATCATTGGATTGGTAGCGCTGGGCTGATTAATTGGCCTGCCAGATCTCCAGGCTGCAATCCGCTGGACTTCTTCCTTTGGGGTTACCCTAAAACATTGATTTATGAAACTATTCCAATTCCTAACGTGCAAGCCCTTCGAGAACGCATTGAAGAAGACTTTCAAACAATTCTTCATACCCCAGAAATGTTTGGTCGTGCGCAAGAATCGTTGAGAAGACGCGTTGAAGCGTGCATCTCAGTTGGAAGTGGACATTTAGAACAGTTACTTTAATGTTTATTGTTATTATTCCTTTGTTTTAACATAGCACAAATAAATTCGTATTTTTAAATGTTAAATTGCTTATATCTCGTAAACGGAAAGTTTGCGGACATATGTTTATATGAATTATTTTTCTTACTTGGGATCATAGAAAACGTCTGCAAAGTTTGAGGACAGGTCACGTATACATCCTGTGTATGTTTTGCTAGTGATTTTTATTTATTTATCGAAAAAGTATGTCAATCTGGTGGAAACTCACAAATTAAATAAAAATAAATAACCAATTTAGATTCAACATTTCAGGTAAAAACGACAAAACTATAAAGCTATTGTTCTGCTAAAAGGGACATTGCTTCCCTAGGATCATAACAAGAATCCTGAAAATTACATTGATTACCTAAAACTAGAACCAGTTCACGTTTAATTAAAGTAAATTAATTAATTATTAAAGAATAATTTCTCATTCTGTCAAAAAGATAACCAATAGGACATACTCTAAATATCTTTTCTATAGGGCTTGGGTACTAACTAATTATTTATTTGTAGCGCGTTGGAAATATTGCATCATGGTTTAACCGCATCCAATTAGAATTGGTGGACATTACATCACAGTTCATGCAGAAACGCTCTTTACCTACCTATATTTCTGTACTCACACGCTTTTCAATTAATTCAATTATGTATGTATGTAAACCTAATATAGTGACTACAGAAAATTTCAACAATCATTGTTTATTGAAATAAAATCCTATTAAACTACCAGTGTAATTACCGTATTAGAATACCTATTATTTAGGAATCAAAACATTCAAATACAACTTTTAACAAAAATCTAGGTCATTTAATCAATCTTGTATGAATATAAACTATTGTAAACGCTACAAATTACTGTGGAATATTTAAATATTTAAGGAGCAATATAATCGAAAGAAGGTCAATGAGTAGCTCTAAAAGTTTAATTATTACACCGACATGCAGTCCAGGTTCTGCTTTTTATTTATTTATATCTTTGGAGGCCTGTATTACATTTATCAACGTAGGCGTAATAAAACTTCGTTAGTTTCTTAATTGAATTTATACAATTCAACAATCTATTAATTAAAATTCAACCATCAATTTTGCATTCTTCTTTCTTTAAATATTCTTGTATACTGGATATAATTAATTATTGTCGTAATTTTTCTCATTACTGTATAGTTTTATTTACTATGCAGCCGTACTTCCAAATATGAAGCTATTTAATACATTTATAACAGGGATTCCATAGATATCAAATTATCTTTGCGAATTTTTATGTTAATTTATTAAATCATAATTGGATAGTTAAAAATGTCTGAAGAACATTTTCTACGTACATTTACTGTACGTGAACTTTCTTGAGAAGAAATTAGAGCTTTTTTGTTCTACTTTCATCTAACATAATTTTTATATCAACAATGTCGTTATATTTTGTAAAATTCTGTAATAAATACTTTTATATAAAACAAAGCAGACATGGGGACTGGCAATATTGATATTAATTATATTTGCCTTCCAGCGTAAAAGTTTGCTCAAGTTACATTCATGTCTCTAGCTTCCCTTGCCATTATTTTTTGCATGCTGTAAGTCCAAACAAGCAGGAAATTAAAAAATCTTCTTAGAATTTAATTTAGAATAACAACAATTTCATTCTTGCACCACTCGCAATTGAATTTTACTATTATTATTAAATAATTGAACATTATTTAACGAGGATATGATGTGGATATTATTAAACAAAAGCAATATTGTCATGATATACAAGTTAAATACGTAATTTTATCTAGGACTATTTAAATATTCCTATATTGTTGAATTTAAATTAAAATGAATGACAATATTAGCACCAAAAATAAAATATTTTACTTTTTACTAAATAATACCATATTATTTATAAGGATTAAAAATCTGGTGTGAGACAACACACGACTTTCTCTTACGTTCATAAATATACAAATATGCAAATGTGCACAATTGTTTAAAACATTATTTACGTTTATTTTGGATGGGTGACCGTTAGCACCCATCCAAGTTACTGGACACGCAAAACCCTGCTTAACACCAGAGATTTTCTCTCTAACTCACTTCATCGCAATTTTTTAGCAAAACCACTAAGATCGTGTGAAATCATATCAAAAACATAAGAACTGTAGCAAGTTTTAAAAAAATTGTTAAAGACGTTTTCGAGAAAATTGTAAAACTTAAAAATCCCAAGAATAAAATGGCACTTCCGGTCATTATATTTTAACTAAATTCTTGACACTTTATGCACAGAAGACAGAAAACTTAAATATAATTTTTCATTTTCATATGATGATTTGTTTTAAGATATATTATTCATAACTAATACTCCAAGTATTTCCGGTTATTCGATTTCCAAAAAGTTATTAGAGAAACTCCTTAGTTAATATAAAACTAAATTAGGTAGCTAAGAAATATACTAAGTTTAAAACAAAATGATTAGAGCCGATTTCAAGAAAATCGTGAAAACGGAGAAATCGGAAAATATCTAAAAAGACAGAAATAAAGTGGTACTTCCGGTTATTCGATTTTAATCAAATCTTTGAATTTGAATACAAAGGCGCTTATGGCCATATGCTAGAGCTTTTAATTTCATGGTTATTTTATTCAGAGTTAACGGTGAAAGTACTTCCGGTTACTCGATTTACGGAAAGTTTTCTGAGTAACCGCTTATATTATATGAAATCGTCTTAAATTTTTAAGAGATGTTAAAGAAAATCGTTAAAAAACAAAAAATTCTAAAAATATCTAAAACTGACGAAAATAAAGTGGTACTTCCGGTAATTCAATTTTAACCAGATTCTCGATTTAACATACTGAGGTTATTACGACCTAAAATGTAAATTTTCATTTAGCTAGCGTTATTAGTTTCATAGTTATCTTATTCAGAGTTAACAGTGAGATTATTTCAGGTTACTCGATTTACAGAAAATTTTATGAGTAACCGCCTAGATTATATGGAAGAGTCTTAAATGCTTAAGAAACACAATAAATTTTAAAAAAATCGTTATAGCCAAATTCAAGAAAATCTCGAACAACAAAAAATTCAGAAAATATCTAAAAATGACGGAAATAAGGTTACTAAATTTTAACCAGAATCTCGATTTAAGACACTGATGTGATTATGACCTTAAATATAAATTTTCAATTAGTTATGGATTGTAGTTTCATAGTTATTTTATTTAGACTTAACGGCGAAAGTACTTCCGATTACTCGACTCTCAAAAAATTTTATGAAAAACCACCTAGATTATATGAAAAGCCATTAAATGTTTAGAAAATGTGTAAATTTTAAAATAAATCGTTAGAGCCGATTTCGAAAAATCTCAAAAGACCAACAAATGACAAGAGCAAAGTGGCACTTCCGGTTTTTCAATTTTAGTGAAATTGTTGCAGTCGCATGCAACGATAGATAACAATTCAAATATAAAATTTCGCTTTCTAGGACTTTTACTTTTCGAGTTATCATGTTCACAGACACACACACACTCGCGGACGTGGACGCGGACGCAGACAGACACGGACAAGGACAACGGACACGGACATGGACACAGACACGGGAACGGACATGGGCACGAGCACGAGTACGAGAACGGTCACGGGCACAGGAACGAGGACGGGCACGGGCACGGGCACGGGAACGAGCACTGGCGCGGGCACGGTAACAGGCATGTGCACGTGCACGGGCACGAGCACGGTCATGGGCACGGGCACGAGCACGGGCACAAGCATGGGCACGGGCATGAACACGGACACAGACACACCCACACAGACAGACCAATTTTTAAAAACATGGTTTTCGGATTCAGGGACCCGAAAACGTATATTTCCACTAAAATTTCGACATCGAAAATTGGTCGAAAACAGTACCTTCCTTTTACCTATATTTCATATAGGGTAAGAAAAAGTAAAAATGCATAATTTTTTGCCGAGCAATTATGATTGTATTTACGAGGCAAATCGTTTGAGTAGCCGAACAAATGCAGAATTGCGTCTACTATTGATATACATAGTAATACTTCTATGTGTTCTTTTAACTCTATTTTCCCTGACGTAACTATGGTATTTGGTAAATGTAGTGGCACTAAAATTGCTATTAATAAATATAAAACGCATATTAGATTGATACGTATATTAAAACGCACTAGTCTTATAACTAATAATAAACTCTACAACGGTAACTTCTCTCCTTAATAAACCAAGATCTCCCAAACGGGAAATTCCGATATGGTTTTAATTTAAATGTACAAATATAATAACCATGCATTGGGGCTAAAAACTAATTGTGCATCGCTCTAAGTATGGAACTTCACGATATCTATTTAAAAATAGTTTTTTCGCATCGGTAAACATGGATACGTTAAATTTAGAAATAGATTTTATAAGTTTGATCCAAAATATATAAATTATATATATATATATATATATATATATATATATATATGAAATAAATAAGTAGATTCCTCCTAATAGTAATGGCACGAATTTTAAAATTAATTCGGCCGGGTGAAAAGCCGATTGTATCACG
>JAHWXV010237720.1:0-13059 GCA_024586415.1 Phrixothrix hirtus | reverse complement strand
CACTACTTAACATCATCCCTATAGTTTATCCAATAAAATCGTTCACGAACCATTTCCAGAGTTTTCTTTAGTCCCATAAATCCTCCTAATGGACCATCATGAAATTATCGCAAAATTTCTCCTGCTCTATTTTTTGGGACCACCAACTAGATTCGTTTTTCACTTCCATAATCATTTTCCAGGACTTCCTCAAAAGGCTATCCTAGACCTGCAAGGTCAATATGCTGTACCAAGGGGATCAAATAAGACCACTTCCTCCCAATCTGATCTTTGATCTTCATATTTTCATTTTAGAAACAACTTCACGTCTGGGTCGTCTTCTTGATCTTGTTTGCATTAATCGGCTTCCAATCATGGTTAATCACAATAGCGCAGTTTATGAAGAGTTATTCAACTTTTGACTACTTCTTGTACAATTTCTCTACAAATGTCCCCATTTTTCACATTTCCAATGTCGTAGTTTATGTACAGTCGACTTTTATGTCTTAAGTAATGTTAGCACTATCTCTTCCAAACTCTAAGCACTAAATGTTTCCTCCTCTTTGGTACAAATGTGGTCTTTCGATAGCTGTTTCGCTGCTTCAAATTCTAGTTTTTGAGGCAATGCACCAGCAAAGTCACGCGGACTTGTTAATCCCGAAGACCGCACACATATTTTTGCACCCCAATTAGCTCAATAAATCTGCCTGGAACCGTTGGGTGTACTAATTTTACTAGCCGCGCAATTTCAGTTATGTATTTCTAAGGTTTTCCTTCCAGCTTCCGCGCAAAATTCCTTCACTTGGTACATCAGACCTATTGCCGATGTGTATCTCCATATGGCATTTACAATCGTGAAACAAGGTAATCGAAATTGTTCTGTAGATTGTCCGGTAATGATTGTAGGATGCCTAGAGGATTTCCAGGTACAGAAACGATTAAGCTAGTTGCATTTTCTTCAATGAACTATCTAGTTGATGTTGCATGTACCATGAATTATTTATAGTAATTAGCCCAAGTTGTCTGCCCAGCATACTGGGATTTTAACGTATTTTCTAGTGCTTGCCATGTCGTTTTCAACTACAAGCAAGTGATTAACTTGCTTTACATTCATTTCTATTGATTGATGATGAGTAACATCGGGCGCTTTCTTCTCCGATATTCTAACTACTTTATTTACGGTAAAGGTGATAAACTTTTGATGTATTTCATAACACTTCTTGGTTACCTCCACATACTCGTTGACAGCCTATTGGTAATGTTTTCAATTTCTTTTATTATGTCGTATTTTAATTCAATTTGGCTTAATCTAAATTCTTTTTTAATGCATTTTGGCTTGAGTTAGTTTTATTTTGTCGTTGACTTTGAATTACATTAAAATTTACCATCTTTTGTTTTAATTTATTTGTAATTTCTTTGTGCAACTTTTGGTTGGATTCCATCTTTTGTTGATGAGAATCCATTTTTTCTTGTAATTATTAGTTTGATTGGATTTCATTTTTTCCTGCATCTTTTGCAACATTTCCGCCAGAGACTCCATATTTTTTTCGGCGCTTTTTGTTATTGGCATATAGAAAATAATTAACATTAGCTTTTAGTTATTAATAGTCCGTTATTTCATATTTTTAATAACAAATCCGACACCTGATACCAGTGTAAGGAAACTAATTAATTATTTAAAAGTCTTTATTTATATTCACTAAATTACAACTATTTATTTACATGTATTCACTTAAGTATATATTTGACTGCATTCTAATAATTAATGGTTATATTTTTATTTATTTATAATAACTTTTAACGCGACAAGATTTTAAACAAAACTAAAAACTAAAGGAATTTAATTCGCTATTTATATAGAAAAAATTCTAAAACATTCTATGTTAGTAAAGGATAAAATTAGTCATAATTGTGATGTAATAAATTCCAACGCCATGACTCATTGTTGTACCGTTCCATTTATAAGTATATTTAAATGTCAGTTACATTAATAAATCTTTTGTGATTACATCATTTATCGCAGTTATATGGAATCTTCTAAATAATTCCGGAATGTTCCATTGAATTCTTACTGTTTCTAATTTTGTTACAGTTCTTATAAAAAGAAAATGTTTGACGTAAGAATTTATCTGATAGCTAATAACGGTTTATAACGAAACAAAGACAAAATCAAATTACAAATCACAGTAACGTCGCTGTACCGACCTATCACACCAATGGCCAAATGAACGGAATTCAATACTAGAGTTTTAATTCCAATTCTCGTGTCAAGTTTTTAAGATGTTTACTACCACAAAAATATGACATATTGGAGACCATGACGAAGTTGATAAAGTTAACTAATACTTGTTTTAGATTAAGCAATTCTTAACCAGAATTGTCCTTTGGGCAAATAAAAATCAAGAAATCACACAGTTATCTGGCATGCACCTTCTACTAATATTTCATGCTACGTTATGTAAACGCTTTCATCTAATTTCAGAGAGATAAATAATTCAATAAATTACTAAACCGTAAGAAATAAAATAATGGCTATTTCCTGTATGGGCGAAAATAAATTTCTGAAAATAAATATTACCTTGGTATAAGAAAATTTTAAGGATACGAGTATTCTTTTACATTTCACTGCACATCAAATAAACATCGTTCAATTCTGTTCCTGATTTTCAACAATCTTTTTCGTGAAATACATTAATTACTAAGTAAAGTCAAATCGATGTATTTCGTTTAGATATGAAGTGACTAATATACAACTTCTGTGTTAAATAAAATGCATATTTGCATGTAATCCCGGGGATCCCTAGTACTAAACTATAATAAAGTCTCCATACATATTCCCCTTAATTCTTTGCTTGTTTCTTGCCTCTTTGAATATGTCTATAATGTTAGATTTACTTTAAATTATCTTTCTTACCATTTTGTATGTGGAGTACGGCTAGAAGTATATTTTCTACAGCACATGTTATAGAGCAGGATATGAAATTGCTATGTTGTCAGGCATGTTGCCATTCCAGAAGTAATGCCAAAACTTTACTTTTATATGACCATAAGCAAAATTGCATGCAATCTTAGATTACTTATAACGTTTATATGGTCCCTTTTACATAAAAATGTAGTATTTAAAAAAAATCTATGGTGTGTCTAATAATGTTTAAATTGTTATTAAGCGTTGTTTATGAGTATTTATTCCTATTAGTATATTTTGACGTATTATTATATAAATAAACGTTAAATAATAACTTTATAATTGCAGAATACATGTTCATCAAAATGCTAATAGTTAATGTTTTTATTAAGCGATTGGGCTTTAAATAAGGTATTAAATAAGAACCGACATAGACGTTTAAAATATTGGAAATTGTATATCAATTGCCTAATACCTAAGCTAAAACATATATTTTTGCCAATTAATCACAAAATAGTTAACCTTTATTGTTAGTGTTATTTGATATTTGTGAATCTAATTCTAAATTGTTAAGTTCTTGTAAAGGAATTTGCAATACATTTGGTCCAAGATAATCAAAAGTTTTAAATAAATTTGTATAAGATTTCTATTTTAGAGTACCCGCAAGAAAATTAAATTGATTTGGTACAGAAAGTTGGGAAGGGTATAAATTCTGCTTTAATATTTTTTTAAGTGTAAAGTATTTCAAAAGCAGAAGTAGGTGGGTTTAGAGGATTAAAAGTTTTTCATTTTATGTAAAATAATATAGGTTGTAAAAGGCAACCATCTTTATAATTCTTTTTAAGACATTTTTCTGGTTTCTTCTAAAGCAACGTGTTTGGTACGAGGGTAGCACCGATAATTTCTTCAAACTAACATTTCTAGTCAATTAAAGGAATCAAACATGCCATGAAACAAATGTTTATTGTTTTCTATTTTCACAGTTACAATTTAGTTTTGATAACTGCAACAGTTATTTTGCAAGCTAATTTCAAAGCGACTGGTCTGCAGCAAAAAGTTCTTTAACTCCAAAACAAATCGTTTCAAGACTTCCTGCTGTATTTGGCGATGAAGCTCCTTGTCAGACGCCTGTTTACAACTGGGACATTCTGAATCACGCGTAGTTGCGCTCTTAAGAGAAATGGACAAAGACGAAGTTTGTATAGATACTTATTTCGATTATTTCGAAAAACGTTATGCATCAATTTAATCGACAGAACTAAATGGAGAAAGATATTAGGAAGAGTCTTGTCAGAGAAGTAATTAAAGGCAAATACACAACTTGACGATGAATAGCTAGATGATTACGCGACTGTAAAAAAAACTGTATTGAAAGTTTATTTGTTAGCACCAAAGCCCTACCTAAAACGTTTTCGCGACGCACGTAAATTAGATACTGAAACGTATATAGAATACGGAATTAAGGTACGTATTACTATAGATAAATGGTTAGATAAGATTAGTTTAGATTTAAATAAATTGAAGCAAGTCATAATGCAAGAGTAATTCTACGAAGTCTTTCCCAAAGCATTACGAGATTATTTGCTGGATCATATGCTTAAAAATTTGGAAGTGACCACAGAATTAACCGATAAATATTCGGAAAACAGAGAATCTGTTTACGCGGATGACAAGCCGGGTAAATAAATTCTACGAAAATGATAAAGGTAAAACAAACAACAGGATAGATAAAAGTAAGGCATCGTTCTATAAAAGTGACAGCCTAAAGTAAAGACACTGATAGCAACTCAAACAAGGCAGATTCAGGGAATAAATCAGCAAGGCGTAAAAAATGCTCTATGTGTAATTCCACGGACCACAAATGGTTCGCGTGTCCACCGAAGCGAGCGCTAAATCTAAGCAACTTCGCAGGGAAACCGGAAAGTTGTTTGAACGAATCTAATTCAACGGACTGGGCTACATCTATCGACATTATACGACACAGGAGCGTCGATAAGCCTTGGAAAAAGGGAATTAGTGAGACTGCACGGATTACCGGTGAACGGATTCATGTAACCCAAATATTCTCGCTTGAAGTAATTACGATCCTGGTAGCGCGAATGTACGTCCAAAGCAATGTCTACACTGGATATTTGGAAGCGGAAACATATGGAACGTTTCCTTACTACCTAATATTGAGGGTCAACCCGAATGCTACAACGGAAGTAAATGTAATCACCCGATCAAAGGCACGCGAAATCGCGAAGAAAAATCTGGTGTGAGACAACACACGACTTTCTCTTACAAACATAGATATACAAATATACAGATGTTCACAAATAATTCAAATATTATTTAGGTTTATTTTGGGAACGATAATTATAACGGTCACTCATCCAAGTTATTGGACACATAAACCGTGCTTAACTCCAGATATTTTCTCTAATAACTAGCTTCAACGCATTTTTTCAGGAAAACCTCTAAGTTCACGTAAAAGGATATGAAGAATACAAGAACAGCGGCAAGTTTCAAAGAAATTGTTAAAAACCTTTTCGAGAAAATCTCAAAAAACTTAAAAAATGCAAGAGTAAAACGGTACTTTCGGTCACTCAATTTTAACTAATTTCTTGCCGTTTCATATACAGATGGTAGAAAGCATAAATATAGTTTTTGATTTACTTATAATGATTACTTTTTGAGAAACATTGTTCACAACTAATTCTCCAAGTACTTCCGCTTACCTGATTTTCAAAAATTTATTAGAGAAACCCGTTGCTTAATATAAAACTAAATTAAGTAGCTAAGAAATATACTAAGTTTAAAAAAGTTGTTAGAGTCGATTTCAAGAAAACCGTGAAAATTGGAAATTCTGAAATTATCTAAAAATGACAGATATATAGTGGCAGTTGCGGTTTTTCGAATTTAACCAACTTTTTAATATTGCAGAAAAAGGCGGTTGTGACCCCAAATATAAATTTTCATTTAGTTAGGGCTTTTGGTTTCATAGTTACTATATTTAGAGTTAACAGTGAAAATACTTCTGGTTACTCTATTTACAAAAAACTTTCTGAGTAACCGCCCAGATTATATGAATGGGTCTTTAATACTTAGGAAATAGAATAAATTTAAAAAAATCGTTACAGCCGATTTCGAGAAAATGTCGAAAAACGAAAAATTCGGAAAACATCTAAAAATGACATGAATAAGGTGGTACTTCCGGTTATTCGATTTCAAACAAATTCTTGATTTAGCACACCACGGTAATTGTGATTTTTAATACAAATTTTCATTCAGCTAGGGTTTTTAGTTTCATAGTTAATTTATTCAGACTTAACGGCGAAGGCACTTCCGGTTACTCGGCTTTCGAAGGAGTTTATAAAAAATGGCCTAGAACATATGAAAAAGCATTACATTTCTAAGAAATATAGTAAATTTAAAAAAATCGTTACAGCTGATTTCGAAAAAATCTCAAAATACCAGAAAATGATAAAAGTAAAGTGGTATTTTCGGTTTTCTTATTTCAGTGAAATTAGTGCGGTCCCGTGTGACGGTACATAGAAACTCAAATATAAAATTTTGTTATTCTAGGACGTGTGGTTTTTGAGCTATCGTAGTCACAGGCACACACACAAACACACACACACACACACACACATGCACGCAAGCATGCACGCATACGCGCACGTGCGCCGCGCATATGCGCGCACCCGCATACATGCACACACGCACACGCCGACGTACACGCACACGCACACGCACACGCACACGCACATGCACACGCACACGCACACGCACACACACATGCACACGCACACGCACACGCACACGCACACGCACACGCACACGCACACGCACACGCACACGCATACGCACGCGCACGCACACACCCACACGCACACGTAGACGCACACGCATACCCACGCCCACACGCACACGCACACTCACACGCACACGCACACGCACACGCACACGCACACGCACACGCACACGCACACGCACACGCACACGCACACGCACATGTGCACAAACACACGCGCGCGCGCGCACGCACACACACACACACAGACACACACACACACACACAAACACAGGCCAATTTCCAAAAACATGATTTTTGTACTCAGCGGGCCCGATAACGTGTATTTCCACTAACATTTGGACATCTAAAATTTTGGTCGAAAACAATACCTTCTCTTTACCAATATATTTCTTATAGGTAAGAGAAAGTAAAAAAGTGGAACACACTTAAAGTAACATTTTAGAAATTTGAAATAGGTGATAGCTTATTTCAATTATCTAATGTGAGAACTGAGTAATTTTTAAATGTCAATTACGAGGGTCTAACATAGTAACGAGTATTCGAGCCCCTGTTTTGTGGACGGCGAAATATGTAACGAGTTGGGCTAGTTCTTGATCGTAATGGATGTTGGGACTTAGTTCAAACACTGAAACATGTATACCGCGGGTTAGCTCTATTTTAGTGGAAGAAAGGTCCAGGAGAGTCCTTTGGATGTAACGGCAGTCCTCTAAAACTTATGTCAAGTTAAAAATTACTTAAATGGTGTCTTCCTAGTGTGAACTGAGATTTATTGAAGGCTCTAGATTAATAATATTTACAGTTTCGGTTTTGCTACACTCTGTATATGTACATTCTAGTTATGACTTTGTTCTAATTGGTTTAATTAAAACCTGATGTTTGATTTAGTTGTTATTTATAAGCTTCTTACCTTTGTCATTTATTTATCGAGCTCGGTGTACACACTTGTATTGTATACTTTATGCACGTTCAGTTTTGTGATACAATTTAATGTATTTTATTTAGTTACCCTTGTTTGCAAGCTGTTTTTGAAATTTATACATGCTCGGAACTATATATTTTGAATAATTTATTTGTATTCAGATTCTACCTTTATTTTTATATGTTATATTTTAACTTCACTTACAGTGCACTGCTTTAATACCTGAATGTATTTTTATACCTTTAAATAAGAAGTTTTAAGACAGTATATCATTTATTTTTAATTAATAAACGTTGATACTTACAATTTCAATTTAAGTCTAGTTTGAAACCTATTTACAATAGCTAGCGCTTGCTTCTATTTGTGTTGGGGATACCAGAGGACACTTAAATCCGCTTTGGTTGAAATGTTAATCGATCGCAAAGATTTATGGGTAGTACATCAATATGGCGAGGTTTTTTTGTGTGTTCGCGATGCAATTAATTATGCAGTTTTCATCGGTTTTTGGTGCATTAGGTAAATGAAATTTAGTGAGGGTTTAATTGTTCTTAACTTGGGGGTTATTTCGGTAAAGGGAGAAGCGACATTCACCAAAGGAGGTTGTCAAAATGTGCTTTAAGACCCGAGCTAGGGCTAGATCTCTGTACCGTAGAGGGAAGGAATAAACCTAAGTGTTTTTCAACAATACGGTCAGATTCAGAACTATTAACGCTTTTGTTAAACGGTTTAAAATTATTTAATTTGAAATCAAAGTGAAATACACTCTAACACACTTCATAATTTCCGTCGTACTACGTCTTCTGCAAAAGAGAGCTATTTTCTATTCAATTTAGAGTATTACGGCCTATGTTTGCACTTCGTTCAGTTTATCGTTAATATTTAATTTCGAAAAGTAAACCAAGATAATCTAAGTTCGTGAATTTAATTTTTAAGCCGGTAAAATAAAGATAAAACACCTCGCTATTTAGGGGCGGTTTACAATATTGTACCCTTTCGCTGTTTTAGCGTTTCTGTGCTCTAGGACGTCAGAAAACACTTAATATCAAGGAGCGACTCTTGACTCTCTGAAGTTAGAATCAACTCTGTTTTAAATGGCCTAATGTAGCGGCTTTTATAGTAAACTCGTTATCAATGAATACAATTAGAAGTAAACTTTCTGGCTTATGGGGCTCATCTAATTAATAATTATTACATTATTAAATACGCTATTTTTACATCCTAGGAGAGTAACAATTTATATTGATGGCATTGCTCCTGTACAAAACTAATTAATAATATGTC
This sequence comes from Phrixothrix hirtus, assembly GCA_024586415.1. NCBI lineage: Eukaryota > Metazoa > Arthropoda > Insecta > Coleoptera > Phengodidae > Phrixothrix > Phrixothrix hirtus. The sequence continues at coordinate 4,176 of JAHWXV010237720.1, read as the reverse complement.
ATTATCAGCTATACCATTCGGATTAATTCGTTCACAATTTTACACAATACAGTAATAGTAAATACGTACTTAAAATTAAATAATTCAATCATGAGTTAATTACGCTAAAGTGATTATTCTAATTAACAAGGTATGAAATTTTCCATAAAAGTTTAACATCGTATACACTATTTAATCTTCGAGGACGCACTCCTATGTTTTACTTGTAAGGTCACGTTCGTTGACCTGCTTAACTATGTTTTATCTAGTGTAGGTCAACGATCATGAACTCCTCGATTATTTACGTGCCTTATCTACTATAAAAATGATTGCAGGACTAATTATAAAACTATTAATATTAGCAAACGGTAAAATGCCGGTAATTAAATATGAAATGCTTTAATAAAATATATACAGGATGTTCTAATTATGAATTAGTAAAAATAATTTAAATTACATATAATTAGTGGGTCTTTACCTGAACTAAGCATTGAGTTTTTGTTTAATAATTACTCAATTAATTATTTATTTCAAACCAAAACGGATGCTAAGTAAAGGCACATTACAACATTACACATTTTAAAATCATTTGATTGCCTAATTAAATTTTAAAACAGTAACACTTTGAAATATTTATAAATTTGATTACGTTCACTTTTCAAATGTATTTTGTATTGAAATTTTTGATACGACTAATATTAATATATTTACATTTATCTGTCAGGTCTTATTACTCTTTGGCATGAATTTAAGGACCCTAATTAGAAGAGGTGTTCGAACACAGAAGTTCTACAACCTGTTGGTGCGATAGAAACTATATCAGCTGTTACTGTTTTTCTGTATATCGTATACTTGCCCGTATGGGCAATATTTGCTATTATTTTGATTTTAAATTGTTATATTATCATATCGTTGGTAACTTCTATGTAAATTCTGGTAAATATTTATATTATTTAAGTTATATCTTTATTATATCAATACTATTTGCTTTTCTATTTTGTACCTAATGAATACAATTTATTATTATTTTCTGATCCTACTTTTTATTACAATTGTGCAAAATGCATTAACACTCTTTCCGTAAACATTAGTCTCCAACATTTTATCAATTTTGGAGTTATTTTCGATCCGGTAGAGCTTCATTAATCTGGAATTCTGAAACTGATATTTATTAATGTAAAATTGCTTGCTGTGGCCTTATTTTTGAGTATCCTAAGTAGTTGAGAGCAAATAACTGCCTGTAAGTATAACGACTCGTTGTAGTATTGATAATATACTCAAAATTTACTCTGAAATGCGATACATGGAACAAATACAGTTCAATATTTTTGATTTTGTTTTTATATCATCTATGTACGATACGCTAGATTATCTTCGCCGAGTTTATACGTAACTTATACAATTTTGCTTTTCTTGGTACAGATAGGTCGCACGATATAATAAAATGAACTTTAGATTTTATTTTAAAATTGCAATCTATGCGGCTTGAATTTATTTTGCCTATTTTTATACTTTGCCGGTATTTTTATGACAATCTGGTGTTTTGTGTAATTAGACGCGCTTCAAATTCCATGTCTAGTTTTTGTGCACACACATTTAAAACTGAATAAAATGTTATTGGTTTGTATGAAAAGAGGTCAATGTATAGGAAATGTTCTAGTACGGTTGCTAGAACTTGATACTTAATAAATAAATGCATTCCACGATATTTGTTTTGATTATACCACGCGGTTGAAATAATAATATGGCAAAACCTATTGATTTGTGTATATTCGAGCGGTTCCCAAAGGATGGACATCTTGTCCTTTTGCCAAAATGAGCTCTGTTTCCTCATTATGGTATCAGTCGACGGTGTTAGTTAGAAACCATTATGTATTTTTTGTCGCAGTATGTCAAATTCACCCTCTATATTTAATGAATAAAAGTACACAATTGTTACAAAATTATATTATCCCTCTAATTATTCGCTTTGTTCATCACAACCAATAGCACTATTTAACTTGATTTATTACTAAAACGTAACCTAGTTTATAAATCAATAAACAAAAGGAGCTAAGGAGTATTCAAATTTACTTAAGTAAAATACCAACAGCTACCGGGTTCTCCTTTTTGAGGAGCGCAATGTACATTCCAAAGAGAATATTGCATATTTGGTCAATGAAATTACAACGAAATTTTTTCTGTTTACTTTGAATAATTTGCTAAAGCAAATATTATAAAGTCGCGTTATTCCTATTTTACGAAACGCATGAGATGTTTTTCAGATAACTGTGGAATAGGTTGAGGATATCTTCGGAATTAAATAATGGGTCCGTATCCACGTTATTCCGTTGTTAATGCCGAACAGTGAATATTTTCTAATAACTTGGAATACGCAGCACCAACCTTGTGAGAAATCAAATGACAAAATGGCACATGCTTCATCTGCATAAGAAAACCAGGTTATTATTGGTATTAAATAGATTCATTTATAACTCGTAATGTAAAATAAAAGCTATGAATTACATTTGCGTTTGATCGACCGTTTGCTTACGATAAGTATAGCATAGCTTTTTCCAATCGTGTACCTTTCTTATCCGAGGTTAATTTGGCCATTGTACGCATAATGTGTTTCCGCCACAAATAACGAAAGGAATTATTACTAGTTTTATTCTTGTACGTCCTGTGTATAAATATCTTTGTACCGCATGAAGGCAATTTTAGTACAACAGAGTTCGAAATGTTGGCCATTACGTTCGTTTTTTAGCGTACGTTTTAATAACTCCCATTGCACGCGTCTTCGTTTCTTCCGAAAACAAATTTGTTATACAACTTGGTACCTCCCGGCCATGCGATTCCAACGCGTTATATCATTTATTGCGGCCAACGTTTCATTTACACTTGGTAAGCCACAAAATAAACTGAACATTCGTAAAAGTCTTTAATGCAGAAGCTAGTCAGATGCTCTTTATGGAATAGATGTTTCTTACCATACTGTAGATTAACAAATAAACATAAACCTCGTTCATCTTTCAAAAATTCTAAAAATGAATCCCGAATAGAACAAGTGAGCTTTGATAATCATAACATTGCATATCATTATACAGTAATCCAAGGGTACGTGCAGGTAGCACATATGGCTTATTTTTCGTCCTCTGCCGATTTTTCTAGATGGTTAAAATGAATTTTGTATGTTGAAATATCAAGCGCAGTGCTTGTATTAGGCCAGCATCTGCCGAAATCGCTAAAAGTAGTCAGTTCTTATAATGAAGGTGGATTGATACCTTCATCTACCGCTTCTGCTATCAGGGCCGATAGCGAGTTCAATGCATCTGCTACAACTAGTTCAGTTTCTAAGCCCCCCCCCATTATATTTCATGATAATTCCGAAAAAATAATTAACTATAGCAGAACTATTCGACCACGTCTAGTATAAATCATTATTTAATTTTAATTTAAAATCATGAACAAAGTACAAACGGTCGTTACGCATCTATTCTGCTATATTACCGTGTGTTTACTGCTCGTGTTCTATATAGGCACAGTCGCTAACAGTAGGGGGAGATGGGGGTTCTGTGGCAGTAAATAGGTCAAAGCTGAATTCCAAGGCCATAGGCCAAGGATTACTTAAATCTAGGTCATATGTCAAGGATTTTATTAAATCTGGGTCATTGGTCAAGGTCGTTCACATCTAGTTTATTGACCCTTAATGAAGTCAAGGATTTAAATCATAATCCCTACCAATTGACATAAATTTGTGCGACCTGTAATTCCCTCTACTCCTTCTTAGGTCAAGCATGCTACTGTTGCGAATTAGTAGATCTATAATTGGGTCACGGGTATTTCAGGTTCAAAATACTAGATCCACAATTGGATTAACGATGTTGAATACCTTAGGATATATTTAAGTTCCGTGTCCCCACTTTTGTCAGCCACATTTCCGGTTAGTGTTTGAAACTCGCCTAAAATTTATATTGGAAAGGTTTTATTGTACTAATGGAATAATAAAGAGATATCAATATAATATATTTTATTGTACATACAGTGCTTTCAGATAATTCCGTAAACCACGTGATCAGTTATTTTTTGGATTCTAGGGAATTTTAGGTTACCTAGTGGACAACTTCAATATTTTACGATTTTAGTGTAATTTTAGTAATTATAATTTTCCTGTTTGTGATTTTGATTGCTGTTTCCAGGTGTTTCTATAAGAATTTA
>JAHWXV010237708.1:0-10155 GCA_024586415.1 Phrixothrix hirtus | reverse complement strand
CCCCCCCCCCCCCCCGATTGATATTCGTACAAAGAAATTTCTACGCGATGACATTAAGTGTCCATTAAATTTACAATCAAAAAAAGGTTGTCCATAATATTCAAAACCATTTGTCTTAAATATTCATAATAATTAACAGAAAATTACGAACCATTGCAGTGGCGGATTAAGGTTGGTTGAAACCCCGTGCGCGAAAAATTGTAAAGGGGGGGTAATTGATATCTTGCGGTGCCCTTCAGAGGTCAAAGCGCAGGGCATGCACCCGGCGCGCCCGCCGTTAAAACCACCTCTGGACGCTTCCCAACCCGTTTATATGATTTTACATTATAATATTATAATTGTTTTGGTCCTATTCTTATACACCATCCTCACATAAAACCAACTTATAGTTATTATTAAAACTTATAGAAATAACTATATCATTTGCTGTAAATAAATGAATTTTAAATAAGTTATTACATGAATAAAAATTACAAAGTATCAAAATTAAATCATTACTTAAAATGTTAACGTATTAATAGTGACTATTAAATTCGCCAACGACTTTAACACTTTAATAGTAACTATTAAACTCACTAATATTTTAAGGTAAAAATTTGATTATGCTGTTCATTTGGCGTATTTTTATTTATTTATATACTTATTTAAAATTAATTTATTTACAGCTAATGAAATACTTATTTTTATAAGTTTTAATAACAACTGTGCTGGTTATATCTGCAGATGGTCATTAGAATAGGACCGAAACAATAGTTCGTATTAGTGTGACGTCAATAACAAGCGCTAAAGTTGAACTGCAGAAACTTACAAAAACTAAAAATTATTTACAGATGCGCTAAGGGTAATTTTCAAATTAGGTTTAGCACCGTCAAGTATAGAAATTTTAATGTTCTAACTTTTAGATAGTATAATATTTCAAATAAAATCTACTACAAAATAATTATATTCGAAATTGATGCATACCTTTCCTCTTTAAACTGTATTCACTACTGACGTTGTTACAGCTCATATCGCCATCTGGTTTGCGTTATCAGAACAAATTGTAGTAGGAGCAGACAATTACAAATTGATTTGAACCGCTCGGGCTATTACAAGATGGCGCCACATTATTTTAACGAATCGATCCTTTGCCGTTAAATCTAGTCAAGACATATAGCAGTATCTTAATCAGTCTCTATTTATTGAACTTATTTTTGGGGCTAATAAAACACCTCGTAGATTTTATTTAAAAAAAACTACTTTTATAGCAAATCATATTTGTTTTCAAATTTATAATTACAATTCAGGCAGGTTATTCAACCAGTCCATCACTCATACAAACTTTACCATTCCCCTTGAATTTCTGCGAACAGTGCTCCATAACTAGCAGTCATTGTCTTTTTTTAGAAGGCAAAATTATTTTCCATTATATATCCCTGAAAGGTCGAAGTATTCCAGTATTTTTCACTGACAGTTTTAGCCATAACTAAAGCGTTTCCATAATTGCTCGTTTCTTCAACTCTAAAAGTTTTAAATTGTTTTCTTTATTTAAACGTGACGCTGGCTAGCATTGCTATTAATCCCGAAAGCGCCATCTATCTGGTAAATAAATTTCTACAGTATTAATTTTAAACGTCAAGATGGTTTGAATCTCCGTTTCAAGATGGCGCCATCTTAATTTTGCTTATCGATTCTTTAGAAATTAAATCTACTCTAGACAGATGGCAGCATCTTAAAAAGTTTTTGTTTATAAAATTATTGTTAAAGCTAATAAAAGGCCTTGTAACGTTTAATTAAAGAAACTACATTCATGTCATCGAAATTAGTTTTCAAATTTATAATTACAATTCAAATAGGGGTCCAACCCGGTCCTTACTAATACTATTATTAATACATTCCCATTTGGACTTAATTAGCATGATTAGCAATCATTATTGCTTTTTAGAACACTGTATTTTTTTGACAAAACCTTTTCCACTGTTATATCACCAAAAAATTGAAGTATTCTATATTTTTCATTGACAGCTCTATACAAAACTAAAGCATTTCTAAAACTGTGTTATCTTCAATTCTACAGGTTTTAAATTATTTTCTCATAACTAAAGATGGAACTGGTTAGCATTCATATTAACGCGGTAAGCGCCATCTATCGGATTAATGTATTCCGACATTATTGATTTTAAATATCAAACTGGTTTGAATCACTGCTATAAGATGGTGCCACATTGTTTTAACTCATCTATCATTTACTGTTAAACATACTCTACACAGATTGTAAGATCTTAATCAATTTTTATTTATCAAAACTATTGTTGAGGCTAATAAAACGTCTTGTAGCATTTCACTACTTTTATCGCAAATTCATAAATGCAATTCAGGTATGTTATCCAATCCAGACTACCGTTCCGCTTTGGATTTGTAGGAACCGTGCTCCATAATTAGCAATCATTCTCCTTTAAAACGCTGTACTTTCAGCAAAATTCTTTTCCATTGTTAGCTTTCTAAAATTACTCAAATTTTCTCCAATTTTACAAGATTATATAGTTTTCTTTATTTAAAATTGTAACTGGAAACGTTCATTTTCACACAGTAAGCGCCACGCCATCTATCTGATAAATATGTTCCGACATTATTGATTTTAAATTTCAAAATGGTTTGAACTGTCGTTATACGATGGCGCCACATTACTTTGATCATTGATCCTTTTCGGTTAAACCTACTCTAAACATATAGCAACATGTGAATCACTGTTTATTTATCAAAATTATTGTTGTATTTGTGCGAATAGCGCTTAGTATTTCTTATTTGTTATTATTATTTTTAAAAGCCGGTATTATTTGACAGAATTCTTTACCGTTGCTGTATCACTAATAGGTCAGAATATTGCATTATTTTTCATTAATGACTTTATTCAAAGCTAAAGAATTTCCAAAATTGCTCGTTTTCTTCAATTCTACAAGTTTTAAGTAGCTTTATTTATTTGTATATCTGGCAATCGTTCATTTTCACACACTAAGCACCATCTATTTCTACTTTATTGATTTCAAATTTCAAAATGGTTTAAACCACTGTTATAAGATGGCGCCACATTCACTAACCTCATCTATTCATAACAGATAAATGTACTCTATACAGATAGCATCTTATTCAGTTTTTATTTATCAAAATTAAAAAATACCATGTAAATTTTAATTTAAAAAACTATTTTATTAGGTTTTTAAATTTATAAGCACAATTCAATTACATTAGTCAAACCAGGCTTCACTCATACAAAGAGTAAGTGAATTAGTGAGTAGTAATCTAGTCGAGTCTAGCACAATTTCTACTTAGTAGTGGTCCGTCGCGTGTTGTTGATAAACCAATAGCAGAAGTTACGTCTTGCCACCACTAGAAAAGACATAACAGAAAATATAAATAGTGCGGCAGGTAAATCAGTTGGTTACAGCAATCCTGGGAGAGTAAGCAGATACAGACTACTGGGATAGCTGTGGTAACAAGCCATCAACCATTAACAGGGACTAGGCAGTTTGACATCCCATAATAGTAGGTAACTTTCCCCTCCCACCCCTTATCGCACAATAAAAATGGAAGGCAATGGGATGGAACTCAATACTTGTCAGACAAAGACCTCAAGAAGCTTGTCGTTACAATATCCGAAATCCAGGTTCAACAAATCACAGACAAATATAAACAAAAAGCATCAAATACTCTAGGTTATTAAAATAGTCAGAAACCATGAAGCTAGCGGTCTTCTGTAATAAACTAGAAATCAAAAATTACACCAACGCCTACTTCGAACAGATTTGATGTATTACGCAACTTCGAAGATAGGCAAATACAAGAAAGCACCCAATCGCAAATAATTTCAAGCATGGAAAGAGAAGACCTCATTACCGAAACAACCAAAAACGCACCTGCTTATACAAATTAGGCAACTCAAGACTCGGACAATAATACAGTTCCCTAACCGGAATACGTTAAAGGTATCACCCTCTTATGTTTAGGGACAAAATCAAAATAGACAACGGCAAGCGCATGCCTCAGACATCAGATAATTGTACTAAAAGCACAATCTACCGAAGAGGGAGTAAGAGTACACCCTCAAAACCCAAATAACTATAGAGCAATAACTAAATTCTTCAACAGAGAAATAATAGAATACCACACGTATCAGCTACTTTCCCAGAAATTCCGTAGTAATTAGAGAGATGAAGTGCAAATAGAACTGATAGACGCATGCTTTCACCTAGAACATGTAACTAGGGACATTAGCAGAAGAATCAAGCAACCAGTCCCATTAATACTGGTCATAGTACCAAAACCTAACAAATATAATCAGCATCAAGATCTCGATGGAATAACATCGAATAAAACCACACTATGCCAATACCAATGATTTCACGTACAAACTCAATACATAGCTATGCGCAATGCGTTAAATGTGTCAAAAGCCACACTACAGCAGAATATAGGAAACAAAGGCCCGACCAGCCACGTTGTATTAACTGTGGTGGAGAGCATCCAGCATCATATAAAGGCTGCAACTCATGATCTCAACTTAAAAAAGCGACAACAAAATGATAAACCGCCAAAGGAGCGTCCTATGCGCAGATAAAGTCAAAGAAATTCAAAGTAACACAACGAATCCATCAATATCGGGCCTATTCGATAATTTCTAATTCATTTACATTAACATGAAACAGTTACCCCAGCAAATAAAAGTGTTCGAACCCACACCAGAAACAACCCATTACAATATTGAAAACAGCGTCATCGATAAAAAATTCGAACTAATACCCTTTCTTCATGAAGAAAATATATATTTAATCCCAATTGGAGAAACTTGGCTCAAAGCTAACACAACGTTGCCAAACTTACAGAAGTAATCGACCTTTTCAACCAAAAGGTGACACATTGATCAGAATTATAAGATCAATAACACAGCTATCTAAAAAGGATAACGAACAATGTGGGAAACACTATAATACAAATAGTAATTAAAACGGTCCCCCTAGAAATTGTAGCGGCATATTGCTTGTCTAATAAAAACATAGAAATAGATGACCTAAAACAGCTCATTCTAGACAACAAATCATTCTAATGGGCGATTTGAAAGCTAAAAATACCACATAATGATGTCCCAAGAAATACGACTCACAACAGCGCAATAGGCAGATCCCAGATATTGGACATCGTCATAATAAACAATCTAGCATATATGTCATGGAGCTAACAGTAATACAGGATCTCAGCTCCGATCACAATCACATGACAGTGAAAATAAGCAAATGCAAGCTTAATAAACAACTATGCATCCTCAAAATTACAAATTGGAAAAATTTGAAGAAGATAAACCAAATCAATACTAAAACCGAAATTGATAAAAAAATTGTCATACTCAAATAAATAAATATAGTAAAAATAAGCAGTACCAAGGAAGTCCAAGTCATGGCAATAAACCGTATAATCATATCACAAGAAATAAGGCAACTAATAAACGTAAAAAGACGACTAGGAAAAGAGCACAAAGAACCTTAGAACCGAGAGACATACAAATCGCCTCACAATTAGTAAACGAAGTTTAATGCTCCAAAAACAGAGATGAACCAGCAAGGTGGAGGAATTAAATAATGACAAAAACGCCGTATGGGAATTAACCAAATCATTGAAAACAAAAAAGGAAGCAATTCCCCTTTTAAAAGGTGGTAACGAGGGGTAGATGTACGAAAAGCTAAAAATCCCGACCGACTGAATAGAAAAATAATACGCCTTAGAATAAAAGCGACGACGATGACGCCAAAAGCCACAAGGGAGCAGTAAAAGTTACCATGGCACAAATAAACAACACTCAAACACCCAAGCAAATTCAAAATCCGATAACATACAATGAGTTAAAAACGATTATCCAAAACCCAAAAGAAAGGAAGACTCCAGGCCACGACAAAATCACAAATAAAGAAATCAAACTGCTGCCCAAAAGATCTATAGTAAAAATACTAAACACATTTAATGCATGGCTAAAACTGGGCTACTTTCCAGACAAATCGAAGGAAGCCCGCAGCATGACTTTCTCAAAACCAGAAAAAGACCTTTATTGGCCCGAATATCATAGGCCAATCATCCCACCGCCTAGTTTCTCTAAACTTACAAGACAAAATCAAAATATAGCCATCAAACTGATACTGGACGACCAATTCGACTTTCGAAAATTACTACCTGCTGACCACCAATTGACAAGTCTAGCCGACCTTCTGCAGGAAGGTATCAAAATAAGGGACATTACAACAGACTTTATACTGGACGATTAAAGGCCTTCGACAGAGTTAGACATGAAGGCCTAATACACCAAATGGTAAAAACCAGAATTGAAATTAAACTAGTTAAAATAATCAGTTCGTTCCTACAAATTTTGCGGTAACACAAGAAACTTAAAAAGAAAATGGGGTTCAGCAGGGCTCATTACTCAGTTTTGCGTTATATAAGATATTCACACATGGCATATTCAAAGTAAAAGGTACAGAAGATGCGCTTTTTGCCGATAATACGGCGATAACTTTTATGTCCCACGGCCAAGATCTAGTCACAAAATAACTACAAAGCCGGGCCAATAAAATTCATAAATGGATGACATCATGAAAAATAGAAGTAAACGCATCTAAAAGTCAAATTATTGAGGTTGCAACCCGATCCAAGCATACTGGCAATCGGTAATGACAGGTTAAGGTGGATAAACGAAATCAAAATGGACAAGAAACATCTCTGGGCAAACTATCTCCATAAAACTAAGCTGAAGGTAATGACAACGATAAAACTTCTATCCCTTCTTCTAAATAGCCCGATTCTAAGACTAACAACAAGGAAACATTATACACGAATATCACAACGTCGATGTTAACCTACGCCAGCAGAACCTGGGGCACGGCTGCAAAATTCCACATATTAAAAATACAAGTCCTACAAAACAAGATCCTAAGGATAATCACAAAAACTCCATTCTTCGTACGTAGTGAACAGCTACACAAAGATCTCAAAAACACCAGCCAAAAGAGCAGCCGAAACGTACGAAGACGGCAACTTGCACAAAGCAAAGAGCCCCAGATCGATGCTTCAACTTCCTGATAGGCCATACTAAATCTCCATACATCCAATCCCATAAAAGGGTTAAAACAAACAAACAAAAACAGATACAATGGATAAACATGCTTCATCACCAACCCAGAATAGATAAGGATGTTGACGAAGCCTGTATTTTTTAACAAAAGTATTTTTCATCGTTATATCACTAAAAGGTTAGAGATTGCATTATTTTTGAGGGATATCTCTATTCAAAACTAAATCGTTTCCAAGGTTTCTCAGTTTTTCTTCAAATCTACACGTTTTAAATGGTTTTCTTTATTAAACGGTGAAATTGGAAAGGGTTCGTTTTCACAAAGTAAGCGCCATCTATCCGATAAATGTATTCAGACATTATTGATTTTAAACTTCAAACTAGTTTGAACCCTCGTTATCAGATGGCGCCTCATTAAATTAACTTATTGATTTTTTACTGTTAAATATATTCTAGGCAGGTAGCAACAGCATCTTAATCAGTTTTTGTTTATTAAAATTATTGTTGAAACTAATGTATCACCTTACAACTTTTAATATAAAAAAACTTCTTTTACTGCGTTATATGTTGTTTTCAAATTTATAATTAAATTCAGGTAGGATATTATATACATTCAGCATTCATACACACTTCGCCACCTCCCTTTAATTTCTATGATTACTCTATTATAGGGACCCATTTTTCTATCTTAAAAGGCTGTATTTTTAGGCAATATTCTTTTCCATTGTTATATCACTAAATGATCGGAGTATTCCATTATTTTAGATCGACACCGTTATTCAAAATTAATGCGGTTCCAAAATTGTTTGTTTTCTTCAATCGTACATGTTTTAAACTAATTTCTTTACTTGAAAGTGTAACTGGGAAGGGTTCATTTTCACACTGGATAGATGGCGCATCTATCTGATAAATGTACTTCTACACTATTGATTTCCAAAATGATTTGAACCACAATTATAAGATGGCGCCACATTACTTTAACTTTAGATAGCAGCATCCTATTCTGTTTTTTTTATTAAAATTTTTGTTCGTGCCAATACAACAGCTTGTAAATTTTAATTTAAAAAACTACTTTTGTTGCAAGTCATATTTTACTTTTAAATTTATAATTACAATTCAGATACATAAGTTATTCAATTCATACCTCAATTTTATTATTATTACCATTCTATTTTGATTTCTGCCAACAGTACCTCTTAATTAGCAATCATTATTTTTTTACAAAGTTATATTCTTAACAAAATTCCTTTACAATGTTATATTATTAAAAGGTTGAAATATTTCATTATTATTCATTTACAGCTTTATTCAAAACTAAATCTTTTTCAAAATTGCATATCTTTTCTTAAATTCTACAAAAGTTTAAATTGTTATCTTTGTTTTAATGTGTAACTGACAAACATTCATTTCTCCGAGCCTGTGGTTATGCAGAGTACTGTAAACCTTTTATGTTTGAATTTTTCGAGCGCGGCCATATTTATATCAAACTATATTAAAATGCCGAATAGTTACAACAATTTTTATTATATTACCAAAAATACACTTTTGGTACCGCAAACTGCACTAATAAAGGTGTAGCGGTGTAAATATAATCTCAGGGGCATATAATTCAATACATTTAACGAAGTGTAAATTGGTATACATATGCCCGATATGTTCGACTTTACAGTACTCTGTATATCTACTGGTACTGCCATTTCCATGCGCTAGGCGCCCTCTATACGACAAATTTCCAGTATTGATTTGAAATTCCAAAGTAGATTGAACTGCTGTGCATAGATGGCGCCACATTATTTTAACTATTCGATTCTTTATAGTTAAACCTATTGTGGGCAGGAAGCAGCACCTTTGTTTTGATCAGTTATTGCTTATAAAAGTTGTTATTGGGCTAATAAAACGCCTTATGTTTCAATTTAAAAAACTACTTACATTGATTTTTGTCGAATTTTTAATTAGAATTCATACAGTCTGTGCAACCCATTCTTCACTCATACAAATTTTAGGATATTTATGCTAACAAGTAGCTATTATTATCATTTTTAGAAAGCTGCACTTTTAATAAAATCCTTTTCATTGTTGTCTCACCTAAAGACCGGAATATTTAGTTATTTTTCATTATCAGTTTTTTGTGATAAGTTTTAAGAATTGTCTTATAAGACTACATTTATTTTAAATTGTCACAATTTAAAATTAAAAATTATAAAACGATTTGTTCTGTTTAGGCTTAAAATAGCAAGTAAAGAGAGAAGCGTAAAATGCAAATTTTTGCTAGCAAGGCGTTAGTGTCATCAGATTGTAAAGTAGAGTTGCTCATATTTTGAATTTTATTTAATTTTGTAATACAATCTATGCAGGGTCTAAGCGAAGGTTTGGCCTGTGTCATGGCAATAATTCGGCCATATTCAAAATCATTTAACTGCCGATAATTTTCACGTTGACGAACTCTTGGCATTCCTAAATGTTTAAAAGGCAATAGTGGACAAACAATTCGCAAAATTGAGAGTTATTACACACCGATTGTTTTATTTCATAAAATTCATTATTACTATATAGGTGCAAACAAACAAATTAGAAAAAACAACAACAGCCGATAGATAAATTTTAATTATTACTTTATTTCATCAAAATATTCATTTTCTAAAACTTTTATTAAAATTGAACAAGTTCCATATGTGACGATTTTTATAGAAGTCTCTATATATATATATATATGAGGTTATTTTCTAAATTTCTCTATTTGTGATAACTACTTTTAATGTAAATTTTAAGACAAGTATGTTTTATACATATTAAAAATTTTTTGCATCGGCTGAGGCTCGAACTCAGGATTTTGTGCTTACATGACACATGCTTTAACCAACTAAGCTACCGAAGCCCACAGTCTGACAGCATAAAATCTCCATTATGTATATAATGTCAAATTCAAGGCGTTAGATATTTTTAATAGACATTTTTATACAAGGTACTGGATGAGCCTGCGTGATTTGCAAGTTTCGCATCGATAACCAGTATGATTATCTATTCAAAGATTATTATTTTTAGCAATTGCTAATTTTTTAATATAATTT
>JAHWXV010237694.1:0-10005 GCA_024586415.1 Phrixothrix hirtus | reverse complement strand
AACTCTCCTGAATCGAATAGTAACTGATTCGCCTGTCCTGCTCCACAAGATTCCTCACCCTGACAATGTTTTCATCAGTAACTGCAGTTGATGGTCTATCTCTGCGCTCTTCATCTTTCAACGAATTTCTGCCACGCTTAAATTCGGCATACCAACTAAAAATCGAGAATCGTGATGGCGAAGTATCGGGAAATGCTGTTGATAATCTTTCCAAGCACTGTTCTTGATTTAAACGACTTTTAAAGTCATAAAAAATCATGGCACGGAAATGTTCACGCTTTAGTTCCATTGTCATAACGAATAATACACACAACTCGCCTAATATAATTGTCAATTACTCTGCACGTGCTTACGCTACGAACTTGAAAATTGAACTGACAATCACTAATGACAGTAGTTATGTGTTTGTAAAGCGGCGTTGCCATAACTTGAACAGTGTAGCCATATTCGAAAATTTTCAGCGTCACCCTCGTATCAGAAGAACTCTATTTATTTACATAGACGCTTAGAGCAGCTTTGTTGATTTAACAAGTGGTAACATTGATTCCCCACGCGTTTCAAGGGAAAAAAAAAGATCGTGTGTTTACAGAAAATTCCCAAGGATAAGTGCACAAGCAAGCAATGTATATCGTAAGTGCAAAAATTTGTAAAGTAATCAACGGGGCAATTGGAGCAATGAGAAGTGCGTCAGAAATATCAGCGCATTCAGTAGCAGTTTTTGATTAGCAGTCAAAGCAAAAAGAAGTGCTAAAAGTTGCATGTAATAAAAGATTTTAATTAGGAAGTGCCGTGTGATTTGTATTTTAGATAGTTCAATCTGTCCTTGTTGAATTTTTGAGTAATTCAACCAGCAGAGTTGCTTAATTGAGGTTTTCACATATTTGGGATATTTTTTTATCAACAAGAAAAAGTCAGTACCATCTTCCTTTGGTATCCACCCTCTGGGTCGTTAAGTTAGTCTGAAAAATACAAGTGACTCTTTCCGCTTCTAATAATCGCACGCGAACCACCTCGGTTATAAGTAATAACTCAACCATTTCACCTTTAAGATCTGGGTGTTTGGCGATCTTACCGTATGCACAATTCATTACTGCTAAAATTGAAGTTTTAAGTGAGGTCAAGTAATAAAAGGGGCGTTCCCCGATTTTTTTGTATTATATAAATCAAAGAAATTACACATAAGACACCTATAATTTCTTTGATCCGAAACAAATGAGTTTTTGTTTTACTTTTACTATCAAACGTTCTAACGAACTATTTTGTGTATTATAAATCTAGTTTATTAATTTTTAGTGAAGTAGCACATTAGTTAAACTAGTAGATTATAGGAAGTTAATTGGTTTTATGAAAAGCTTGCATACAGGGTTTGCAAAGGGTACCCTCTAACGCATGATTTATTTTGTTCTTTGTATATATGATAATGGTGTACTTTAAATGTGGCTAATGCAAGTAAGGTTTGTTCTTTAAAGTGGTCTTAAATCCACCTTCGATTTTGTTTCAATAATAAATACAAACCTCGGTTGCGCTGGCTAATGTCGAAAACTGTTGTTAAATAGATTTAGAGAATGGTCGATCTATCTTCCAATTCTAAATCAATTGGGGTCCATGTGAAAAGCGAATCATGAACAATATAACGTGTATTGTGCTCAATTAGTTTTTTATTTATTTCAAACATTAATTTTACCTACTATTATAACTATACAGTGTGCGTCTAGTAAATTTAATTCTGATACAGAATTTGGCATTCAGCCAAAAAGTAAGAAATCATTTGTTTCACGTCCAATTTAAAACTCTAATAACAACCTTATTTGCCATCAGCTTTGTCAATAATGGTATACAGGGTTGTCAAAAATTAATAGTTATTTTTAAGTAATTTATGTCAAGTAAGCATATTTTGAATCTTGTACCGCTTAATTAAACTTGAAGTTATTATGGAAAATTCACCTTACTTTCAATATACAGGGTGTATCAATAGTCTCAGTTCATATCTTGTTCAGTTACTGTTAAATAAAGATCTGGATCTATTATCCACGAGAAATGAGGGTACACTCCTGATTTTATAATAAGGTTAGTACTTCGCAACATACAGGACCGATCACAAATAGTGAGCACTTTTAGCATTAGTATATTTTATTTTCAGTATTAATCCCGTATCTGTAGTACCAATAGGGTGTCTGTCTCCACTCCTAAGGTATGTTACTAACATCGTGATATACAGGTTGTTTCGCAAACATCGCATGGTAGTAGTTTCGACTGGAGAACAGTGGCGCCTACCTTTTACCAATTTTATCTTTATTTGACAGTGTTTAGCCTCGCAAGTATCGACGGATCACGCCTCTCTCCACTATAGCTTTGTCGGCCCTGGCTAAACACTAGTAATTTGTTTTTTTTAAATTACCACATGCGTTATTGTCAGTTTAGCCTGTGACGTACTATGAAAATAATTGTTAACTACAACCATTGCTGTGATAACTAGTCGATTAAGCTAATCGATGGTTAAATATTTTAGTGAAATTGGGCCTAAATTAGTTTAGAAGTATATTAAATCTCCTTTTCCCGTTTTTTAACTTAGATTAGCGCGAGATTTGATGAATATGGAAAGTCATGTGAATGCTGTAATGCATATAATCAATTGAATTCTTAATTTATTACAATGTTGAATTTAAATTTATAAGGTTTATAGCCAATTGCACCAACATTTTAATCTTAGATTTATTATAGATTAGATTTACTTGTTTATTTTCTATTGAAATGAATGTTAGTCACAATCGTTGTTATAGTAGTAATTAGTCGATTGAACTAATTGATGTTTAAATTATTTGGTGAAATTGAGTCCTAGTATTGTTATATAAATTAATTTTAGATGTTAAGGTAAAGGTTGTAATTTTCTTAGTTCCCCATGGTTATTCTTAAAACAATGTAATTATTTCAAAAGGCCTGGTGTAATTATTTTAATATCGGTCCTATTGGTTAATATATTATTTTGATCAAAAAGTAAGCTTCTAAATTATGTAAAGGATAAACTCTTTTGCTAAGTTTAACCGAATTTGCTTACGTTTGTGGTTAAACTATTATTTTAGGCAATTTATAAGTCAAGGTCTAACAGTGGAATACGTACAAATAGTATTAAAATAAAATACGATATAAGATTACTTCAAGATATGATAAAAAGGGAAAGCATAAAATTAATTAAGACATGAACCCTAGTTGGGATTTTTTTTAGAAGTATGAAGATTATGAGTGCGGGTTGTGTAAGATTCTTGAGTTTAGTTTTGTTTCTAGTAGACGACAATGAAGCTGTGACATTTCAAATCGTAATGAAAGGCGCACGGGGAAGACAAAGAATTTACATTCTACTCGGTGATAGCTCGGCGTCTGGGGCGGGTTCTAGTGATGTCCTCAGTAACTCAGAAGGCTCTTTTCGTCTGGCTTCACGGTCGGTATATCTGTGAAATAATTATATACCGGGGGACGTCGTTTGTCAAAATAACGCCGCTCGGGCTTCGGTCACGAAACAAACTTCGGTAACATTTAATTGATGGTCGTTTCGGTTTTCAGCGGTATTAAAGAGAAAGGTAGCAATAATAATATATTTACAAAATTAAACGGAAATTGGAACAACGTATTCGTACAAATAAAATCAAAGTTATAATAGTTCAAAATGAAAATTAAATATATATAGTTTTCTGGCAGCCGAAAAAAATGAATTATTTACAATCATTTACATAAGCATTAAAAGTCAGCTTTTGCATGAGATTTATACGGCTGTTAATATTTAGAGTCGTCGCGGCGTTGAAACAATTTATCCGTGCAGTGTGTTCTGTCTGTCTCGGTCAAGTTCTGAATTCCTGATATGTCTGAGCGCAGTATGCTTCGAGATTTGAGCACGCGCGCGTCGCTTTTGGCGGCTGTCGTGTACATAAATTATACAGGGGATGGATATTTGGTTCGGTAGCGTTAGCGTATACTCGCGACCTTCGTTGCCACTCAGTATCGCTAAGCGTCACGACGTTTAGCGTCATTTGCAGATCGCTACGTAGCAACCCGTCTGCAAATGACGGAGTATTTTATGTGACAGATAAACTCGGAACATCGTAGTGATGCGTCTGCTATCGATACAACTCAATGCATAACGACGTTGACGGTCGCTTGGCGTCTAATACAAATAGTTACAGAGCAACTTATTTGTGGTCGACCCAAAGTCGATTTTGTTGCATATTCTGCGGCGTAAATACCAGGGATTCCTGAGATTATATTGTTCTCCGCTCGGTCTATGTTTGTTACAGAGCAACAAGAGATAGAGCGTCGTTCTAGAAACTGTATATGCAGATCTCTAGCATACGACGCTTTTTAACGGATTAATAATATTAACGCTATTCAGGATTTTAGCAGTCTTGGTGGGTCCAGAAGGTTGAATGTGTGCAGAAAAATTAATATTTCTTCGATCGACGGAACACCGTGTTATTGTTTCCAGCTGCCAGTGATATTCTGCGAAGAGATAACTGTAGGACGTTCATATGAAGGAAAGCATGTAAGCGAGAGTTTACGTATTTTTTTTATTACCCGTATCGTGAAAAATTACAAGTAAAGTTCGATTAATTCGAAACTTTTTATATTGATCGAAAAAATCAATTACTTTTATATATACTGAATCTATTTGGTTGGTTCTTTATGCATAGATAACTTTTGTTATTAAATGTTAAATGGTGCATTCTAATTAACATGAATGATTAACAGAAACAGTATAGTTTACCAATTTTCTTATTAGTAAATTTTAATTTATATCCTTGCATGGAAAATATAATTTATCCATTACGTAATGAATTGTTAGAACATTGCATTATTAGTTTTTTAATAAAATTTCCGCAAAGAAAATTAGAAAGAGACCAATAATAACCAAATTTAATAAAAGTAGTCTACCGACCCGTTAACAAATAAATACTTCATTAATTACTATGATGTAATTAAATAGAAAATAAGGTTAAAGCATAAACAGAGGAATTCAAATAAATGAATATTAAATTTACAGAAATTAGTTAAAATTATTTATTAGATGACTAAGTAGATACATAGAATTGACTGTAAATATGATCTAAATGAATTATTAAAATTTGATAATTTTATTTGTGATAAGGAATGCATAAATTAAATATAATTTAGTTTCAGATTATAGCTATATAGACATCTAGAGATAAAAATTAGAAACTAATTTAAGCGATATGTAAATTACGGATTTTATCACATCAAGTATCGCTAGAAAAACCTTTGATGACGTCATCGTCTGAATGCAGGAGGCATCAAAAATTGAAACATATTATATTGTAGCAATTCTTTAAACATTGAAATTTTGGTGACCATTTATTATTGTACAACTGATAATACAGGTTCTAAAATAAACTTTCATTACTGTCTACATCAAATTTTGTTTGGGAAAGAAAATCTTCAAGATGCACTAGCATGTAGCTGCTAAATTTATATGATATATTAGAAATTAAAGTGTTTCCTTTTCTAGCCTTTTCTTTTTTCCCTGACATCTATTTAATAAATAGTTAGGTATCTACCAGAAGGAAGTACACGGCTAAGAAGGGTAGAAAAGCTGTTTATTTTTATTTTTAAAGCCTATACCTCGTATTGTTTACTCTAAAGCTTATCGTGACTATTTTAATCTTAGAAATATTGTTCGAAGACCAATCACGCGAAGCATTATTCAACGTTTCTAAAAGAAAAATTCTGGTGTGAGACAAAACACGACTTCCTCTTACGTACATAGATATACAAATATGCAGATGTTCTCAAATAATTGAAATATTATTTACGTTTATTTTGGGAACAATAACTGTAATGGCCACATATTCAAGTTATTAGACACGTAAAACCCTGTTTAACTCCAGAGATTTTCTCTGACACCTCACTTCAACGCATTTTTTCAGGATAACCTCGAAGTTCACGTAAAAGTATGTCAATGACATAAGAACCATAGCAAGTTTCAAAACAATTGTTAAAAACGTTTTCGAGAAAATCGCAAAAAACTTAAAAGTCACATGAATAAAGCGCCACTTCCGGTCATTTCATTTTAACTAAATTCTTGCTGTCTGATATACAGAAGATATAAAACATAAATATAGTCTTTGATTTTCATATAATCATTACTTTTTGAGATACGTTGTTCACAACTATTACCCCAAGTACTTCCGGTTACTCGATTTTAAAAAATGTATTAGAGAAATTCTTTGCTTAATATAAAACTAAATTAAGTAGTTAAGAAATATACTAAGTTTAAAAAAATCGTTACAGCCAATTCAAGAAAACCGTGAAAATGAAGAATTCGGAAAATATCCAAAAATGACAGAAATAAAGTAGTACTTCCGGTTATTCGATTTTAACCAAGTTTTTGATTTTGCATAGAAGGCGATTACGACCCGAAATGTAAATTTTCATTTAGTTAGGACTATTAGTTTCATAGTTATTGTATTCAGACATAACAGTGAAGGTACTTTCGATTACTCGATTTACAGAAAATTTTCGAGTATCCGCCTAAATTATATGGAAGGGTCTCAAATGCTTAAGAAATACAATAAATTTTAAAAAAATCGTTAAAGCCGATTTTGAGAAAATCTCGAAAAACGAAAAATTCGGAAAATATCTAAATAGACAGAAATATAGAGGTACTTCCGGTTAATCGTTTGTAACAAAAAATTTTTGATTTAGCACACTGATGAGATTTTAACCTTAAATATAAATTTTCATTTAACTGGGGCTGTTAGTTTCATAATTATTTTATTCAGACTTAACTGCGGTTATTCGACTAACAGACAATTTGGTGCAAAACCGCTCAGATTGTATGAAAGGGCATTACATTTCTAAGAAATATAGTAATTTTAAAAAAAATCGTTAGAGCTGATTTCAAAAAAATATCAAAAAACCAAAAAATGACAAGACTAAAGTGGTACTTCCGGTTTTCCGATTTTAGTGAATTTGTTGCGATCGCGCGTGACTATGGATAGATACTCAAATATAAAATTTTGTTAATCTAGGACTTATGGTACGCATGCACGCAGGTACGCACCCACGTACGCACGCACGTACGCACGAAAGCATGCACGCACGCACTCACGCACGAACGCACGCACGCCCCCACGCACGCATGCACGATCGCACGCACGCACGCACACGCAGATACGCACACACACAGGCCAATTTTCAAAAACAAGATTTTCGTATTCAGGGAAACCGCAAACGTGTATTTCCACTAAAATTCAACAACGAAAATTTTGGTCGAAAACAATACTTTTTCTTTTATCTATATTTCATATAGGGCAAGAGAAAATAAAAATATGGTCCCAACTTGCCGTCGACGTCCCTACTCTGTGCAAAACAAAGAAACTAGGAAATGTATATATGTATGTTTTGCAGAAACACCTGCTGTATCAACTGTGCGAGTGAGAATTTCCCGCAGACGACGGCAGAATTTTTATATAAATTGCATATCTTCCCATATAAGGTTTAGATAACGTAAGAATAACAACCTATAGACGTGCAAGGGCGACTGAGTTTTACTATTTGCTTTCAGCTAATAGCAAAAACTGAAAATATACCTGTCCACAGACTAATTATATCCGATGAAGCCCGTTTTCGTTTAATTGATTTCATCAACAGGTAGAGCAGAAGAATTGAAGATTCTAAAGGTTACTTCAACACCAGCTTCCGTTCCTTAAATTTATATTTAGTTACAAAACTATCCATCATTATGCCTGTATGCTAACGCCTGGGCGTTTCGTTCTAATGGTACAACTATGTGATGCTTCTTTGACATTCCGTTACTCGCGCATGGTGCAGCAGACTGGTTGTAAACCAAATTACTCATATGTTTAAAAGTACAGGGTGTGTACTTAGCTATGTTCACGTAACTTTCGACTGCATTACCAGATAGTATCTCACGCAGCGAGAAGTACATATGTAGAGGTTGTTATACACGAATAACGGTATAGCGGATCGGGTGCGATAATTGGTGTCTTGTTTTGTGTGAAGCTTTTTAAGTTAAAATTGATAAGTTTTTTATATTTTCTTGCGTTTCTATTTAAAATAATTTGTTTTTATCATTTGTATTTGTACGCCAATACTCGCATTTGTGCAGCTATGGGCACAAGGTTTAAAGCACACGAAGATATCAGTGTTTCATTTTACATAATTATTTTTTGTATAAATACACATTTAAAGGTTACCTGTATTTTATTACATCAATATATTGAATAGTGATAAGGTAACTAATCCGCAAGAGGGTTTAAAGGGTAAAATAACTTCTGGAAGCAGTAGGAATGGACCCGGTTTTGTAGACCGTGCGCGTGACCTTCAGAGCTAAATATTGCAGCGTGTACTGGAAGGTTAACAAAATGTTAATACATCATAAAGGTATTCTACCAGCACCTCTCAAGTCGAGATAGCCAAGGTAAATTGCACGAATAGTAATAAATAAGAAGTTACGTTAGTTTGGCTTACTTCCCGACACAACATGTACTTTATACAGTAATTTGCATAATATTTCATAATTTTTATAGAGAATAATCGTAATAATAAACTTTAATTATTAATAATGTAGACTCTTAATACTAAATAAAGGCGTAAAATCTAAATTTTGCTGTTTATATACTTTAATACAACTAAAATCCTTTTCCTAAATATAAAGATTTCATTTAATGCCAGTCAACATACAACTCAATTGAAAATTATGGTCTAAATGGATACATTTACTATTTGAATATAGCGGGAAGATTGACTAGTAATTTCTAGTTATATCGGCGTAAGTTGGCATTTAATTAGACAATAAGAATGATTATACGTATGGTTTTCCGCAATATGTCTTTGTTAGTAAAGCTTATAATATTTGAAACTGATTTACAGAATATTACAGCAGCTGGTAAGTTATATTTGTTTCATTATGCTGTCTCGATTACTATTGCTTATAGTGACGCCAAGTTTTGTTTCAAAAGCGGACAATGTACCGTTAGACTGCCTTCTTTCTTAATGCTGATCTGTTTAGGCGTTATCAGAATTAAATTATTTTTAAATTATTATTCCAGAATCTGTTTCGATCTACAATGCGACTAAAACCGTTTTGCTTAGTAATCGAGTAAATCGATAAAGGTACACGAAGAATAAACTTTATCTACAAAGTAAAGTTTCAAAAGTCAATTTCTAAGTTCATTCAGATTCTCGTCCCAAATTAAGTGCGAATTGTCCTAAACAGCCTCGTTGAAGCTTATTTGTTGTTCATTAATGATCATCAATAAGAATTTCTTCATCGACTACTCAATGACCAAAATATTAGCCAAATTTGACAGGTCCCAATTCCTATCGTAGGGATAATCTTAAAGAAAAGAGCAGGCGTAAATAAACCTAGAACATTATAGGAGTTGAGCAGAAATATTTGAGAAAAAATTAAAGGAGGTGAATGGGAAATAGTGCAAGCCGACCAAGTTAGCTTGAGCTCCAACTTATGTATGCGCAATGGCAAATGAAATGAGTCATACTTAAGCGAGAGCTCACTTTCATAATGTTTTTATTATGCTAACATGTGTACATTCCGGTGAAAATTATTTATTAATTGAAGGTATATTAAATTACCTTTAATAAGTATATATTGTAACGAAACCAGTTAATTGTTTGATAATGTTTATTTATATTTACTAAAATTCTACATGTAGCTATGTACACTAATATATTTTAAATATTTAACTATTTATTTTACAATCCACCAGCAGCAAACATTTATTTATAATACTATTTATGTATATTTATATTTATATCAATAATGCACAGTACCAGATTCTAACAAAAATTACTCCTAGGAGAACTGAATTCGCTGCTTATATAGGAAAGATAAATTCTAGAAACAATAAGAATATAACATTCGAGAATATTACTCATAATAATGATGTAATGCTATGACTCATTGCTGACCTAATTGAATTGACAGACATAAATTACTACAATGAGTCATTTGCTGAT
>JAHWXV010237688.1:0-16115 GCA_024586415.1 Phrixothrix hirtus | reverse complement strand
TGTAGCGGAGCGGACGACTTACGAAACAATTTTGATTACCTGATTTAGAGATTAGAAATGCGTCATAAGCAACTACAACTAAGGAAGAGACCTAAAAGGTTAAAGAAAACCTGAAAGATTTCAAAAACGAAGTTTCCCTGTTAGTTGGTCCATGCGTCGGCTTTGAACGGTGTCATTTAGCCATTTGGGGTACAACCATTTGAGAATGGTATTTGATACTGAGAAACACAACGGATGCTAATATTAACTACCCAAAAATAACTCAATAACTCAAAGTGACTAAATAATCAAATAAAAACCAGACCATCAGAGAAACAGAATAGAATCTAGATGAAAGGACAAATATCTATCTCTATCGGTCGTGTCCCAGAGAACATTATTAAAGGTCCATCTATACACGAAACCATTGTAGGCAAAAGTTTTCAAATGCTACTGGACACTAGAGAAACAAGAACAATAGTGAATTCAAACAACCACAGGTACAGGAACTTGTTACATACGATTGCGAACAGCTACAGGGAATTATGCAGTAGTTAATGGTGAAATCATGGCAAATATTGGAGTAAACGTAGAAGTTCAATGCATCGAAAATTATTAGCTGATATCGACGATGATATAATTTTCGCTATGGATATAATATTCATTATTATTATTGGGACATGCCCTATTAGAGCATATGTGAATCGTTTTAAATTAAGGGAACCTCAACAAATTTTCGCGTGTGAAGTTAGAAAAAACAGTTCCCGCCAGGTATTACCTATCTACTGGAATGTACTGTGAAATATGGTGAAAAATTGTTATACTTAAAGAAGAATGCACTTTGACATCAGACGCTTGCAGGGTATGCTGTTTTTGGCTAGGATACCCCGTACTGGAGTAATAAAAGTCTAAATTATGGTTTATAATTATTAATTGAGGTAATAGGTCAATATTATTGACCTATTACCTCAATTAATAATTATAAACCATAATTTAAACATTTTAAGGTCAAATTATATAAATATTTAAACATTGTAATAAAAGTCACCTCATTTAGAATCAGTCAATATCTTTTGAATATTAAACATCGAAAACATAATCCGTCGCTAAATTGTTCACATATAATTCTTGTACTAAATTAACATTTATTCATCTTCTACTAAATTTAAGTAGCAGTGCGTGTGTGATGTGGTAGTAACTGTAAAGGTGTACAATGCTGTAAATTAATTGATTTAAGTTGACCCAAGTAGAATTACGCAAATTCTAATGACGGAGATTCGATGACTCCGTAACATATAATACCTACTGCCATACTACACGGCGAGCCAAACGTAAACGAGGCTCCAGGTTTCAAACCTAGTGAGCCACATTTCACACGCGAATTGCGAATACCCGCGGATCTATCCTACCAACATTGACTAGAACTAGAATCCAGCGATGGAAACGTAGTCTCGTTAGTCAAAAATGACACAAATATAGCCCATGCAGCGCTAGAGCAAGCAAAAGTAATTCACGGATAAAAAACTGAACAATACAAAGCGTATTGTGATAAAGACGCGAGACCGTATGAATTAAAAATAGGTCAGTAGGTGTTGGTTTTAAAACCATATAGGAAAAATAAAATTAAATGCTTCTGGATAGGACCTTATTTAGTTTTACAAACAATAGGAGAAGTAAATTACTGACTAAAGGTTAATAAGAAACAACACGGCATCTTTCATTCTAATGCATTGAAACCGTATGCCGAAATACCGTTTATTTAGTATATTTAGTTATTGTAGTTAGCACGAAGATAGATTCTTCGTTGTTCTCTCTGAATATTGAAAATAGTTCCGTCGAAGACTTTTTAAAACAAACTGACATATTAGACGCAATGTTAAACTGCGGCGTAAACTCACGATTGTAATAAACGATAACCGAGAAAAGTTTAGTAATGTAACCGGTAGAACGAAATTAGTTAAATTCAAAATCGAATTATTTAATGAGGAACCGACTAAAGTACGTGTTTATAGAGGAAATCTTACGGCTACAAAAGCGATAAAAACCGAGGTCAGCAAATCCTTCGAGTTAAAATTAATCTACTGATGTAACAGCACATGAAATATCATTGTTTGCCAGTAGTACGTTTTGAAACGAGGAGATGTTGAAATACTTGCGATTCAATTCAAATTGTCGTAAGGTTCAACATCAGAAAATCCAATAAATTCACATAAATTTTGTTTTTCTAAAAAATATGGTACATAAAGTCGCATGTAACGGTACTTTGGACCCAATGAAATAATATAAAAAAGAATAGCTTTGGAAAATAATAAATTTTAAACAAGTGATATGAAAATAAAATTTCAAAATTAAGTGAAATAAACAAAGCTTGGATATGCCATAACAAATAATATTTTAAGAAAAGGAGTAGCGCAAAGGCATTTTAAATCATAAAAACCTGGCGTGAGACAATACATGACCTTCTCTTGATGATAGTTACTTCCCTATACACCTACATTGTAAACTCTAAAATGAATTTAAAGGCATAAGTAATTCATCCATTTATAATTTCCTTTATAAATGTACTAAAAATTTTATAATTAAATTTTGAGCTCATTTAAAGCAAAGTAATATATAGATTTAAATAAAAAGTAATTAAGTATGTAAATAATACATACAAATCATTAAATATTAATTTATTATTATTTTGGGGACGATAATTGGAACAGTCGCCCATCCAAGTTACTCGTCAGACAAAGCCTTGCTTAACTCTAGAGATTTTTCTTAATAACCCACTTAAACAAATATTCTCAGAGAAACCAATTATTTCATGTAATATTGCGTTACAGGCGCAAGAAACGTAGCTAGTTTAAAAGAAATCGCGAGAAGCCGTTTTCAAAGAAATTGCAAAAACCTAAAAATCACAGGAATAAAGTAGTACTTCAGGTTATTGGATTTTAACTAAATCCTTACTAGGGGGTACTAAGGCGGTAATAAACATATATAAAGTGTCAGTTTTCTGTTGTTGACCACATACGTACCCACAAATGTACACACACACGCACGCTCGCACGCAGGCTCGCAGGCATGCGCGCACGCACGCACGCACGCACGCACGCACAGGGTTTATTGAACAATCGATTCGTTCGTGGACATCGCCAATTATGATAATTTCGAAGCAAATGGGAGCACAAAATTCTTTGCAGGTTATTGTTGTTTGAAAAATATGATCAAAAAGCACAGCTATCCGCTAACTAGGATTGAAGATGCATTGAAAACACTTTCCAGCTCTAGGTGGTTTTCAACTTTAGACATGAAACATTAATATTCTCAAGTTGGGTATGGAGCATAGACATCGTTAGGAAACGGCATAAACTGTTTAACCTGGACCCTGTAAATTTAGTATGCTGCTGTTCGTTCTCCATAAACATTGAAAAGGCTGACTGACCTAGTTATGAGAAACCTGCGGCGGTAAACATATCTGGTTTACTTGAATCATGTTTAGTAATCATAAAGCACGGCGATAAGCATCTGAAAAGCCTATAAGATATACTTCAATGATTTCGCAGTGCTCATGTACAACTTAATCCATAAAAGTATAATTTATTTCACACGAGAGTTAAGTACATTAGTCTGATCGTTTCCGAGCAGGGTATAGCAGCTGACCCAAGAAACAATCGGGCAATACAAGAATGACATCAACCTAAAGACAAACAAGAATTACAAAGCCCTTTCGGGCTACGTACTAATTTGTACGGGGATTTTCAGAGATCGCAAATCATTTAACAAAACTTGCAGAAATTGTAAAATAGCATTGAGAGAACATTAACTAATAAGAGTAATTCAAAACCTTTAAGGGGGTTTTGATAACTGCATTTATACTCAGTTACCCCAGAATGGAGAACGGATTTATCTTACATCTGTAAGCCAATTTAGCGTTGGCGTTGTGATATTGGGGGTTCAGGATGAGTAGGAGAGAATAATTGAGTAATTTAGCAAAACATGTAGTTAAACAAAGTGAATAGGTTAACACTTTAACAGCTTTTTTATGCCTAGAACTTCCTACCGAGTGCTTAGCGTACAGCATTGGATTGGCTCCGCAGTTTAGAAATTCAGAGGGACAAATAGGTATACGGATTGAACGACTGTAAATAAACGACATTGGTATAAAACATAGCACCAGAAGGAATCATCTAGACCTCGTGTAGAAAAATGTAACCATTGCTCTCAGTTGGAACTAAAAACTGAAGAGCATCTTAAACATATTTCCGTTAATAATGGCCATCAAAGAAACGAGACTGTGACGTGTTCCCATCTTTCAAACTTAATTACGGTCGTGTTAATTAGTGTTTATTGTGTGATAATGAAGTTTGTCGGTTAATTTGTCGCATCGCCAACGGAATAGACTATTTGCATTTTGTTTTGCTATAAGCAATTATTTTAAATAAAAACACTGTTCAAAATGCAAAAATGCAGACAAATATAAATTATAAAATATTCTTTTGCTAAAATTTAATAATACAAAATAAATTCGATGTTAATAGTTAGAAATTGTTTAAACAAATAAGATCTAATTTTCTTAAAAGAACCGTTATTAAAAATGTAACATTCTAGGAATTTAAAGCGAATGCAAGTCAAAGCCAGACCGACAGACGGTGACAAATTCGTAGAATAACTGATAAGAGTTCAATTTTACACGTACTCAAAACGCAATCAAAACTGAACCTTATTTCATTAATTCATTGATAATTAAATTCATTCGATTTAAAGCTAACCTTTTGTAAACAACTAAATGTATTCTGTTCATAGTTAAGTAAGAAAATGTAAAAATAACTGAAAGATTTTAAATTCAAAATGATAGAAATTTTAAAAATCCGGGAAAACAATTAAATTTAAAAACAGCTGAATGGATGGTCGGATTAAGACGTGGTTAGCTTCAAAGTTGGTGTTAGCAAGAAATACAGCCATTAGGCCGAGAAAAAAATCAAAAACTCAAAATTTAAAGTTAGTTAATATCACCGCCCCTCTCTCGTCAAAAACATATAAAAGTGAGCATTTCAAACCGAAGAATTCAGAGATAATCATTCTACTGCCTTGAGTAGTTGAGTAATCTCGCCTGAGAAAACATAAACAACTTCATATTGTTGTTAACCGACCGCAATTTGCAAAAGATATTGTTGTATACGCTTACCGCTTAGTAATTTCAATCAGAAACAAAAGATTCTATCCACTTGTTTGAAAAAATTTTCACTACACGTTATAAACAATTCCGAAGTGAATTCTTTGTTTAACGCATTGATTTACATGACAGATCGATGATATGTACAGAAAGCTACCTATATGACACTGTTCTTTTCTTAACTGTGGTATGTACAAAAGCTTACGCCTACATGACATCTCTAATATGTACTTCCTTCGAAATAATCGCTGCAAGCAAGTTTCACCAAGCATAAACAAACACCCACTGAACGTTAAAAATCATGCAGTACACTAAACAAACCGCTTACTAAAATTCCGTATTTACTATCGTTAAAATTAAATAAAAACTAAGAGTAAATGTATCCGCATTAAACTACAAATTGCCGTCTAAAAGCTTATTCTAACACTCGAGTGCGCATCACGCCTAGAGCACACTTGCTAGGTCATGAACCGTTCCGCAAATCAGCTGTTTACGAAACTAAACATTAATATTTTAAAAAGGGAAAAAACTAATGTTCTTGTAAATAAATATGTCTGTAAATAGTAGCTATAAGGAAATCTGCCTGTATGTAGTTCTATTTACTTAGTTATATAATAAACACAATTAAGACATTTTGGTTGATTTAATACAAGGTATAATAATGAAAATAGAGCCTTAAGCTTAAAAAGTGGTAATACCAACGCAGTCTTAAAATTAATGAAAGTACAGAACTGAGTGAGTTAATAAATAACATAAACTGCAGAGCTGAGCGTAATCAAACCTAAAACTTGCACGTTTTAATTCAAGTTGGCCATTAAGAGTAGACTAAAAATAAATAAACAGTCATTAAGTGCAAATACTTCAAGAATATAACAAATGCAGTGTATACTGAACTAAAACTCCTACAACAAAAGCATACAATGTAAACTCAAAAAGTTGTTAAGGCTAATAACAAATTAAAAACCTACGAGGTTGACTCAAAAAATGAAAACTGGTCAACTTGATTTTTCTGTACGTTAATAAATTCTGTTCACAATTAGCCAACGAATTAAATAGGTCATATCAGACGATCCAAAGAATCCTCACCCACCTTCGGCTGAGTCCTACCTTCGCGCCAAAAATATTAAGCGACAGCAAGCCGATACAAAAATTACATCCGAACAGACGTCACAGAAGTGACGCTCGAGAAGTAGACCGAACCCAAAGTCGTCACAAGACTAAATATCAAAATACTCTATATCTGAAGGTACCTCTAAGATGGAAGAGTAATATTAATTTGCTTGCATAGGAAGAGGTTAATGCTGTCCTTTTGGACTCCATTAGATTCATTGCACATCCAGGATAGTCTTTTAAAGAGACTGGAAAACGAAGATGGACACGAGAAATGGATGCAGTTGTTTATTACAAAGGTAAGGTTGGCTAACAGTTTTATAAGTTGAACTGCAATGCTACGGAAAGCACGAAAAATGCATTTTAGGGAACAGTTCACTTGGATGACGGAGAACACCAATGAGAGCATACAAGTATAAGCCAAAAATCTCTATTTAAAGAATGGTGATTGATACAGATGTGTTTCCAGAAATGGTAGCACGAATAAGGACAACTTGGTTGCGATGGATTTTTCTAGTAAGTTGATCGCGGCATATGCTCTACCAAACACAGGAGCAGTTACAGTAGCCGTATTAATGGCCAGAGAGTCCTTTGTAGTTTTGATATTGTGTTTGAACTGCTTTCTGAGCATAAACGAAACTTATATCTTATATCGCCTTATGTCAAAATTGATGAACTTTGTTTATTCAGTATGATAGTGTCCTTTAATTCTTTACGTTGTGTTTAATTCATATCCTTTGACGTAGTGTTAATTTAAATTTCTTAGTGTAGTCGCATTATACTAGATGCAAGATATTTGAAAAAACATTCTTATAGCTGTAATAAAATATAGTTTATAGAAAGTAAATATATTTAAAATAAAGTTGTTGGGTTTTTCTCGAAGAATATAAATTAGCAGTTTATATATTTTGTTATGCATAATTGGAATACGGTATGCAAGTTGTCTTTGTTGGAAATGTAAATATAAGATAGCTTGCTTTAATTATCATAAAGTACATATTATTGCGATATTCATGAATATATATGTATTCTTAAATCATCAAGCTTTGAATTGGCTTTCTGTTCAGAGGTGAAGGTACAGTAAATATTCAAATTAGAATAATTGTAAAAATCAGTTTTGTTTACGTTTATTTACATACGTGTCGGAGGTTACTGAGTTTGATAAACCAGATTTTATTAGCGATAGCTACACATAAATCTTCTCACCTTTGAAATTTCAAATTTTAATTAAAATTCACTTAATAAATTCAGGAACCTTTTCTCAATCATTATTCTGGATAAGTGCGATAAATTGCAAACTGAATAAGTCTAGTGTTAGTGTTTGTTATTAATTATATTTTAAAACATCTAAACGAATTGATCACAAAATGAAAAAAGTCCATTCAAGAACAACGCACATAATAATTTGTAAGTTATTTTTGTAGAAGTATATTACATTTCGCATAAAATGGTGCAAAATGTTTAAATAATAACCCAAGCAACTGTAGTTGTTGAAGCAGAAGATTTACAACGATACAAGCTGACGATGATCTCTAAATTCAGAATATAAGGAATTCTTTCAGCTATTAGTCATTGTAAAGTAAAATACTTGAAATAAACCCAGTTAGTTAGCAAAAGATGATACACTTTACTTTTTAGTATCATGTTATTTGTTTTAACAATTACATTTCGAGAACTTTTCAATCCTTGTTTTGTTTTAATTTTTTTTTGCTCTGATGAACTTTTAAAATTTCATATTTCACAATTTCTATACCTTTAATTCTAAAATTCTTATTGATATAGTAGTTTCACGTCGCCGTTACGTTTTAAAACTAATGATTTATTTTCTTTATACAGTTAATCTTATTTCAAAATTTCTTCCTATTAACGTATGGTGCACAATACAAAATATCGTATGCTTTGAGATTATTTTTTCATTTCTCTCCTTTTAATTAGCATCTTAACCAAATTTTAAATATTCATGCAATTTTAAATTCTATATATATCTAATTTTTGGTAGAAACTGTTTTAGAAAAATTACTTAGCGAAACTCAATGATTATTTTAAAAGCTATCAAATAGTTTGTCCTCCACAGATTATTAGGTAATAGATTAGAATCTAAAAATGTATGATGTTACGTAATGTAGTTACCCTTTTTTAATATGTCTGCTTTAAAACTTAAACAATACACAATAGTAGCAAATGTTCCACCCTTTGTGTTATTTCATAATGATAAACTATGTTCCGTTTGTTTATAGTAACAAAATATAGGCACAATAGTCAGAAGATTTAAAGTCTGAATACGAAAATCGCGGGGTTGTACATGCGAAAACTAACAGTTTTAATTCAATTATAAAGTTCAATATCCTTAATCATATTTATCGTATACAAATCAACTAGAACTATACAAACAATCTTCAACGCTATACTTCCACCATGCTTTATCGGGTGCCTCTCTGCCTTTGTAAAAATTAATAGTTTCAGAATACTTAATGAACCTATAAAAAATTCTATCAATGTAGACTGACAGTTTGTTTAAGAAAAATGGAAAGTATTTCGCGTAGATAACTTCATTATTAACTTGTTAGTTTTAAATTAGATAACAACGGTTTAAAAGATATTAATTTTTAAGTCAAATTTGAAAATCTCTTCGTCTCGATAACGTAATATGCCGATTTTTATTTTAGACCTTTTAAGTGTATTGAATACAAATAGACCTGACGATTCATTTCTGATGTAATTGTACGTCATTATATGGATTAACGGAAAGTTCGTTCAACACAGTTCATATCCCACAACTCGTAACCCACAATTCGTATCTCACAACGCGTTCATCACAACTCGTTCCACAACAACTCATCCCTCCACAATTCGTTCCCGCGGCTCGTCCTACAACTCGACTTTACAACTCGTCCCACACAACTTTTTTTCCATAACACGTCCCAAAAAATCTTCCCCTATAACTTATCCCTTATTACTCGTACCTAATAATGCGCACCCCACAACCCCTCTCCCATAATACATCATCCAAAGTCAATCCCTTAGAACTTATTGCCATAACTGATAACGAAGATTTGTGTAGTAAAACCAAAATTTTAATAGTTTAAATTTAATTGTCGCACGAAAAAATTTAATGACTCAATAAAGAAGTGTAAATCTTATGTAATCTTCAATAAAAGTTTCAAAAAGTATATGATGCTAGTAAAATTAGTACATAGTACAAATTTGAAATTACAGTTATAGAACTAATCGTCAAACGATGTTAGAAATATGGGACCAAATTAGGAAGCAAATAATTTCGAATATCTCTACAATTAGGAATTTATTCAAAACTGAAAGATATACATTATTGTGCGACTAACATTGATCTATTCAGTTATAAATCATGTCAGATAAAATTGTAAAACGTAGTTACCCAAAAAACTGTGGTTGGTGTAAAAGACTTGTTTTAAACAAGCTAAAATTTATCCGTGTAATGAATTTAGTGAATACATAAATACTGGTTTTATTAATGTATATGTTTCAACTGGAATAGATCTGCTATTTACACGAATTGAAGATAAAATTTGAGCTTTGAAATTCTTTGGATATTTTTGATCTATATTTTATTAAACGAAAAATTTTACGTTATGTTAAATACTTAGTACATCAACTGTTCTATGCAATAAATTAATTTTGTTCTTGTATTTATACTTTTCAACAGGCCTGTGCAAATTTTTATTTATTTTTATATTGTGAATCACTGGATACATCTTACGCGTAACTGTAATGCTACTAAGAGGAATTAATATCGCCATATTGCGTGTGTATAACTTAGATTATAAGGTAATTCTTAATTGTTTTTGGAGAAATACGTATTTTTATGAAGACAAAACTAAAAATTCCATTATATTTTTGTAATTAAATATGTTTTAATTTTTGTTTTTTTCGAACAAGTAGCCAGTTACTTTAATTGTATGTTGACATCAGAATTTGATTTTAGTATCAGGCATTCAATAAAGCTAAATATGTGTTGCTCAGGTGTTTTTATCACGACTCTTTATATAAGAATGAAGTAAAATACGTTTCACGTAAGAACTATTAATTTAGACAAAACTTGTATGCTAAATATATTACGATATGTACCATTAAATTAATGTGATACCTTAGCAACTCTTTATGTTAAACCAACTTTTGTCAGGGACAATATTGTACTCAATGTTCGTTGAGTAAAAGCCCTCACGGGAACTTATAATTTCATTTATTATCACATAATAGATAATATCATAAACATGCAAATACTACTACACTCTGTCCATTTTATCGTTTTAAGGATAGATAAACCAAAATATGGACCACACGCCGCATTTAATGAGTTGGATAAATTTCATAAAAGCAATTGGCATAAAAACTAATTATAGTAGTAGGAACTTCAAGCACATAAATATTGACACATCGTCAACAGGTTATAATACTAAATATTTTGATAATTTTGGGAATGTATTCGCTAGACTAGAAAACATATAATTCTTTTACTGGGAGAATGTAAGAGACCTGAAATATTTATAGTGTTGAATGCCATTTTGTGTGAACTCGCTGGAACATTAGTTGCAAGGCGATTTCGTCCGAAAAAATTTTAAAATTTACGTAATCAGGGTGATGAAAAATTTCCTCCCAGTGTTAGACAAAACTACAAACGTCTCTTCATTCCCTGGCTCTCGAGAATGTAGAAATTTTGGCTTATGTGATCTAACTTTATTTACATTATAAGCGTACACCTACGCTGTAAGTGTGACTTAGTAATTCCTAACAAAGTGGATCTTTTTTTAAAGATATTTTTGGTCTATTTCTTACAGAATCGAAATCAATAATTGTAGCAACATCGTTCTTTTCACTGCAAGTGTTTTTTATTTTAAACCATTTTTAACATTATCCGTACTGTCAAACCTTTTTAAAACCCTACGAATGCCGTTCAAAGAAAGCCTTAAGATCAATTTTTTCTAAAATCGTTTCTTGAACATATTTGATGGACGTCCTCTAAAGTATAACACCGAACAATAAATAGTTTAATTTCAAAAGACAACATCGTTAATGAAATTTTTATAAAGAAATTAGCAGCCTAAACTTAAATTTGTGATTTTGTTACTATTACAAATAACTGCTATTAATTTTAAATGATATGATACAGTTTACTTAAGTTTTAAATGTGCTATAGAATGATTTTAATATGCAACCTAATTTGCCTTTGTTTTTAAATAACCTAATATTCGGTTGATATTGGTTTTAAAACACACGAAATCAAACCCATAACGTGATGTTTAAAAATTTAAAAAATGTTTACCATTTTGTCGTATTTTCAATTCTATATAGAAAATTTTATGCCTCTACAAAATATGCATTCTTATCTCTACATTGCGTAAGTTCCTTAATTCTATGTTTTAAAATTGCCTGATTGCTCTCAAATTTGGACTTGTGACGCGAGGTGTAATTTCTTACCCCAATTATTTGGCTAGTAGTAATTCTGTGCATCGTTTATCCTAGAATCGCCGTCTTTCTTAATTATTTGTAATTGCCAATATTTACAGCTTCTGATTGAGTCAAGGTAATTGCATGTTATATTACTGCTTATTTTGCTGTTTTAACACACATAGCTTACTTGCTATGAAATCTTAATCCTGCTTAATAATAAATATTTAACCTACTTTCTTCATGTTGCTTTCGCTATACGATTTCGCAACAAATATGTTTTAACATAATTTTGATATGAAGAATTATATATCTTGAGTACTTTATACATGTTACAAACTATTTTAACATGACGGTTTATGTACATACGTACATACGTACCAATATATCCTATTTATGTAAGTTAAGCAGTGCTATCAATTTCAACAATTATTTTATATGTGCATTAAAATTTTAATGTATTCAATTGCTAGGCTGATTAACTTTATTGGATACTAACAAACAAAACGTTGTATGTAGCAGTTTTTTTGCATAAACCAAGTTTTAAATCAATAATAACGAAAACAAAACTAATGTCTACATCGTTTTAATAGGTAATTAATTTAAGAAACACAGAACTGTGGCCTGAAATGTTTTATTATCTGAATTAAAATATTAACTAGCTTTGACTGACCCAGATTAATGACATAGTCTAGTTAGTCTAATGATTTTATAAAGAAATTGTAATATGAAGGAATAAAATCAAAATTCTATTAATTGTCAATGTGCTGGGCACTTGGGGGGACATTGTGGTTAATAAATAAACTGAAAGTTGCTAGTGATGTCCACAACTTTATTTAATTTCTTTAGTTGGTTGCTCGAGGGGTTTTTAAGTTAGTTACCTTTTCCAAGCGTTCCTAATTTACTTATATTAGGAATTCTTCAATTTTTTTTTATAACACAAAATAAGGCATAGGACTGTCACTGGACTTTTTATCTGGCATAACACATGTAACACACTGTAGTATTTCAGATAAAGAAAAATTGATATTTAACACTTTGGTGCATTGCTAATAGATTTCTAAAGGAATGAAATATATTACTTTACTGACGGCAGTGCCAAATTCACGTAATAAAATTGAAAACTCTAAAACTACTGTTCCAGCCTCCGAAGTTGGACTCAAACTAAACTAAGATTCCAAGCATTTGAAGGGCAGGTCGGTATAAAAAAAATCTTTGATACAGTAGACATGAGCTAAACAATGAGTTTTCTAAATGAAACGGAAACGTTTAATATAAAAATTACTCAGGAAATTCTATACTAATTTTAATCAAATAATATTGTTACAAAACTAAAAACTGATTGAACTAGTGTAAGTTATGTATTTTAATGTGTCCATCCTTTGATGGTAGATTTTATCTTAATATGTTCAAGTTTAGTTGATGTATAATCAATAATAAAACGAAATTCTCCTAAAAAAACATCTATTACTGTTTGTATGTTTAAAATACCTAAGGTTTTCGTTGCCACGCCAATAAGTATTAACTCATTAGGTAGTACATCGTTAGGTTAATTGCCGCATTGAATTTAATCGGTAAATTCTAATGGAAATTGTAAAATTAGTTAAGTAGTAAAAATGTTTATATAAAATGATTGAAAGTGCAAGCTTTTATATTTTTACCTATTAAGTTAGGTTATTAAAGATCTTTTGGCGAGAAGCCTTAGAATTGTTCAATTTACTTTCTCCGATTAGTTTCATGGCTTTTCACTTGTGCTGAATTAATTTTAAAATTCGTGCCGTTTAGGAGGAATCTTCTTCTTTATTTTATTTATAGTTATATAATTTTCTTACATAGTATTCTGGTTAATATTGGTATTTCAATTTTGAAGTTCCAAGAATCGACATTTGTAATATATTATTTGTAATATGTTACAAATGTTACAAATACAATTCTTTCAAATATTCTAAAAAAATTCCAATGGCTTTTGGAGGTAGTAAAAGTAACAAACTTTGTTCTTCGGACTAACAGAATGCACTCTTTGCATTATTAGAAGAAAAGGTTCTACTTTATTATCTATTTCCTTTCATTTAGTAATCTATAAATATTGGTTTTCAGCTTGATAAATTAACTGGGACATAACTTCTAGTCGACTTATTATAAATCCCAGAGCATTCATGTATATTTTCTAAAGTCATAATACGCCAACTAGAAAACTTTATTAAGATTAATTGATTAATAGAAAAGACTATTTGTTTTCCTTAAAGGGGTAAATTGCATTCAACGTCTCGGATAAGGTAAAATTAAATTTATGCTTATATTGCAATTTGTTGTAGAGCTAAACCCAAATGAGACAAATAATAAAAATTTGGTACAGTTCTATAAACGAATAAATCCACTAGTAATGCTTCTCTTGAGGATAATCCTTAGTTTTCTAGTTTTTTAACATTTTACGCAGCCTAAAAATATATTGCTTAATAATTCCTGTAGATAAATATTTTTATTCGTGTAGGATGGGTTGCCTACGCCATATTTGTTTGTTTCTTTGTTTGTTTGCTTTTGTGGCTGAGAGTTTGGGATGCAGAATTTCCCTGGGCCCTCTTGGACTAGAACTATTATATAGTCATTATGCCATGCCTACTAGAATTTTGCCGAATCTGGAGCAATTCCACCGCCAGTACGAATTTTTAGGTGGCAAAAATCGCATTGACACGGGACCTACAATTTTACTTGCTTGTCTGGAAAGAGGCCATGTTTTTCAAATTTTTCTCCACTGAAAAATTTACCGATCTCGATTGAGTTTGAACCCGCGTCCCTTGGATGCAAAAGCAAATATGCTAACCACTACTTCAGTCGGGGCCGGCTGCCTTCGCCATATATTGAATTTGATTTGTATGTTATAATGTACTTTTCATTAGTGAACTTCTTCTACATATAAAAATATTCCTGGAAAATTCGCTAATGACTCGTAACGTTATTTTGAACTGTGCGGCTGAAAATGAAGCAGAATTTTTGGGGTGTACTCCTAAGGTTACAGTTTTTATATAAATATTTATCACATATTAATGAATGTAGTTCTAAAATGGATAATTCATTGCTAGAATACTGAACAACAAATACTACTGTATATAAAATAGAAAAATTAATGCATGAAGAATTATAATTCATTGTAAATTTTAAATTCGAGTTGAAATAAGTAATTAAATACCGGGAGTTTAGTTACATCATTTATAATGCAATTTTATTATGTAATTTGGGGTCATTAATTAATTACAAATTGTAACTAATAAACCTACAAGTGTTACATTCTAGTTTCTGTAGCTTGGTGCTGAAAAGGCCAATGTCACTTGTTAGCCGTTTAGAGTTATATGCAGTTAATGTTAAGTTCCTTAGTTTTGATAGCATCTTCCAACCTTTCTCCTGTTCCTTCATTGTAGGGCCTACGACCAAGACGAATATTTTGCTTCTATTACTACTGTTAGTCCGGGCTAAATATGTTATTTTTTCTTATAACGGCCATGCCTATCTAGCGTAATGCTTTGCATGAGGAGTCCAAAGGTGTCAAATTATAGGTTAAAAGTGCCAAAGCCGTTATTATACCTATTTTTTTTAAACATAGGAAATATCTAAAATGGATCTTACAGAAACAATCCTTAAAAAGTCATTTAAGGTTTAAAAATGCAGCAGTATAATTACATGAAAATTTTCAAACATGAACATCCCAAAGCAAAGAGTTACGCCATTTACCCTTTTAACGCTAAGCCACAGATTTACTTTCACTATTTTTACAATAAAGATCTGTTTTAAAATTACTTGGTTGAGTTGAAAACCGCAACGTTATTTATCTAGAACCCAATAACTTTCGAAATAGTCCGGAAAATTTTAGAATTTGATTCATTTTAAAGGACTTAATTCTTACCAGCGGAGTGACTTACTACGTAATTTTCGTTTCTGTGATTTATAAGAACTATCACTTCTAATTTTATTACACTGTCTACAAATTCATGGTCACCTAGAGATAAGCTACATTTACTTCATTTGTGTACTTTTTATCTTCATGCGACTTATTCTTAGAATGTATATTTTTTATGCCTCAGTTTATTAAACCATTTACCTACATTGTAATTATCTGTCAACTTTACGTAAACGTTTACTGTTGAATTAAAGTTGTAATAAATTCTATTGTATAAATATGTATTCTGTATTTTCGTGTAACGTCTAACTTAGTGGCGTCCATATTATTGGGTCTTCATCTCAGAATTGGATATGTACGATCTCTTGAAGTCAATTCATTAAAGGCAGCTGAGCATTTATGGACATAATCAGTATATCTTCTCGAATAAACACGGTACAACCTTTCTTTTATTAATTAGTTTAGTGCCTTTTCTATTTAAAATCAATAAAAAGCCTATAATTAACTACTAAAGTTTCAGTTATACATATATATATATATATATATATATAT
>JAHWXV010237685.1:0-20709 GCA_024586415.1 Phrixothrix hirtus | reverse complement strand
TCGTCCTCAAAATAAAAATAAATTAATATTTTAATGATTTGTGTGCATTATTTACATACTTAATTACTTTTTATTTAAATCTATAAATTATATTTGCTTTCAATCGGCTCAAAATTTTATTATAAAATTCTTAGTACATGTATAAAGGAAATTATGAATGGATGAATTATTTATACCTTTAAATTAATTTTAGAGTTTACAATTTCGGTATATAGGAAAGTTACTTACGTCAATAAATTCAAATTAAATTTAAAATCTGTAAGAGAAAGTTGTGTGTTGTCTCACACCAGATTTTTAATTATATTTTTATTGCATTTAGAATTTATTTGAAATTACGTTTATGCTTTGAAATAACAACGGATGCGGCAGTGAATTAAACGATTTTATAATATTGTTTTGTCAAGGATAGAGTTGAGAGGGGACGAAACCGTTACTGCCAGTTTGGAATAGAATAGTGTAGTGAACAACATTATACATTTTATAGAAGTGGTAACGCTTACGCAATCGATTAGCATAAATTGAGCGTAATTGAACGCAATCATGCAGTTCCACCAGCTCATGCCATCAAGATAGGTTTGAAACTTAGAGACACTGGTTCTACGCTAAAGAAGAAAAATGCCAGTGTAAAAATAGCAAGAGAGGATTTTGAGCGAAGTGCATTCAATGAGCACCACTTCACAGTGCCAAAGTCATAGTATGGTGCGTGATGTTTTTAGTTGTAATTATTTGTCCATATCTTTCTGAAAATGAGAGAGAAAGGACTGTAACTGCTGCTGGACCACGTTACGTTCACATGTTAGAGAACTTTCTTGATCCTGCGATTGCATATCCTCCAGTTAACGAATAAACGTCTTTCCAACAAGGCGAAGCTACTTGCCACACCGCACATGCTTCCATGGCAGTTGGGACGAACCTGTTTTCTAACCGTGTTTGGGAACATCACATGGCTGGCTACATATCCGATTGTACAGCTTGTCATTTTTTCTATAGCAGTATCTAAAATCCTGTCTTCAAAG
Organism: Phrixothrix hirtus; assembly: GCA_024586415.1. NCBI lineage: Eukaryota > Metazoa > Arthropoda > Insecta > Coleoptera > Phengodidae > Phrixothrix > Phrixothrix hirtus. Next base: position 19,693 of record JAHWXV010237685.1, on the reverse strand, counting down.
ATCCAGTACCTCAACAATTCAAAATCTGAAACATTTCTTTGAGGAAGAAGTTGAAAGAATTTCCCTAGAGATGCTTCAAAGAGCATAGGTGACGCTAACAAGATGCTAATTGAGTGTGTACAGCGGGAAGCCGAACATCTGCAAGATGATATTTTTAAACGGTAAATTTCCCATTTCGATGACTTAAATGCTTTCATGTCTATATTGTATTTACACCTGTTAAAACCAAATAAACTTAATCATTTACTCTTAATAAGGTTTTTTAAGTTATCAACACGTTATTAGCAAGTGAGTAATCAATTTTACGTTCATGTTATAAAATGTTACTTAACTGCTGTAAAGCTTTACAGATAAATTATATTTCCTTATTCCGATTATTTTATAGATCGTGTTTTAAGGAAAAGAAACTTAGGATGCCCATTACCTAGCGACATTTTGTGTTATATATATTTCGTTAATTATTAAGTATTTCTTAATGCACCCAATTGGTGTTTAGCTTTGGATCCCAATTTACCCCTTGTCAGAGGATTATTTAGTTTAAGTTTAGCTTTACTAATTCTTTTTAAATTTGATTTTTTCAAATAATTAATTGATTAATTAAATTTGATTTTGTACTTGCTTACCTTTTTGCGTTAATTTTAAATTAATTATTATTAAATTGATATTTGTATTTTAAATAATTTAAAATCTGTTTTTTACTTAAAATTGTAACAGAATTATTTTTTATTAAATCGTTCTGTTTTTTGTTAATCAATTAATTACTTAAGTTTTATTTTAAATATTAATATCTTTAGGATACCTAACAAGGAACCCGAGATCGTTAATTTTTTTAATTTTTAATGATTACGTATTGAGCAGGTGAGTAGACGATATATAATTGAATGGTCGCCCTAAATATTTTTCTTCTTTCAATAATCGTTGTAACTGTTCTACTCTGTTGATATCTTATCTGTGAAGTTTCTAAGGGTGGTCTAATAATTCTAGACTGCTTTCTTATTCTGAAAATTGATGTCGACTTGGTTATAGCGTAAAAGTTTTATTCATCTACCTAGGAATAAATTAAACTATTATAAGAATCTGCTTTATGGTAGTAGATTACCAAAAGAAAAATTATATTTTGTTTGAGTACATCGTATTCACCCTGCAAAATTCTTATCATATTTTTGAATAAATAACAGCTTGTATATTAAATTCAGCAACTTTCAGTAACATTTGAAGAATACTTGTTTTAGTATTAAGGTAAGAATTAAACAAATTTATTTTTCAAATTATAGCTTTAATATTACTCAGTTACTAAAATCTACAGAAAAGTATTACATACAAGGTGTGTTATAAGTGCACCGATAACGCTCATGAGTGGATTCCTCTCGTTGAAATAACAAAAGAAGTTCTTATAGAGTATGGTCCGGTGATGCATGGTTTTCTAGATATCTGGGGTTAAAGATGTGACGAAGAATCATTAACTTTATTTATAAAATCTAAACGATAGAACATTTTCTTCGGGGTTTAGAGGTTATTTTTGTACAAAGGGTTACTATTTGATGCAAATTCAAAATTGTTTGCAAGTGATTATACTAAAAGACGCTATTGTTTTTTCTTGTCGTCACTTTCTTGTTTTTTTGATTTTAGAAAATTTGATACCAATGGTAAAAATAAGATACCCTTGCACCGTTTCCAGGTAATAACCATTTTTCGGCGACCGTGCAATTTAAGTAAATGAATAGTGTGGCAGGTTTCTTCCTATCTTGCAGTAAGGGAGGCTATGGAAAACGCACCATTTTAGTTCCGTTGGTAAACGAGGAGAAAAATCAGTCTAATAATTTGATTGAATGTATAAAAAAATGTAACAAACTCATAATAACTATTCAAAGTGGTCATCGTTTTGACTCACACATAAATTGAGACGTCGGTCGAAGGAAGACAGCAGAACATTCCGAAGCATGTTAGGCGTATTTTTAACTGAAAAGAATGCGCATCTCCAATAATTTGACGTAAACCATCTACTTCATCTATTAGTTTAGAATAAACCACGCTTTTCGCGTGCCCCCACAAAAATAAATCATCAGGTGACCGAGTAGGCCATGACACTTGACTCCATCTACCTTTCAGCATACTCATTATTTAAAAATTCGCGTGCCACGTTACTAGGCTGCGATGGTGCATCATCGTGCATGTACCACATGTGCCTTCTACGTCAGTAGAGGTAGATCTTCTAATTCAAGTGGAAGTTGGTTTTCTAAAAACTCTCTGTAAACAAGTCTTGTGATCCATATTGGCAAAAAATGAGACCAATTAAGACACTATATATACATTTAGGCTGAATTGGTGTTAGTGACGTGAACTATCACGTGCGGGTTTTCGTCACCTTATTGATGAGAATTATGGAAATTGAATATGCCATTTCTGATGTGTATAGCCTCATTACTAAATAACACTAAACTCTCTAAGTTTGGTGTTTCGACTCGTATTCTCCGAAGTGATCCACAAAAATCCATCCTAGTAGAAACGTCTTGTGGTAAAAGTATACAGTATACGGATTCTGTTCTGTCAAAATTCTGTGCACCGTTGGTTGGCTTAAATTTTTTCTTCTAGCAATTGTACTATTGCAAGAATGCTCGTGACACGTGGTTGGTCCATATTAGTTGTAGGTGTTTTGAATGATTCTATAGTACTAACATGAAGAATTAATAGATACTAGTATCAATGTGCTTGAAATTCAATAAATAATATCACATTCCCTAAAACGCAATTTTGTGCTGTTGAATGTTGAAAAATGACGTACTTCTTCTAAAATTTCCAAACACTTAGAAATCAAAAATGATTTCCTACTACCCCAAGCCTCTAGAATACTCTATATCTTTGAGTTACTATGCGCAACCTACTTTTCATGAACTACTACGAGTACATGAGTAAAACTACACTGTACCCAGTATAATATGGTATACTTTTATATATTCATCTAACGACTAGCTTACAACTAACTGCGTCATCAACCTTGAATCCCACGGATAAATGATACATAAATATCACGATATTCACCAACTTAACATAAAACTATAAGTTCAAGGACTCTCTTTAAATTATTTAAAATACAATGTCTGAAATATAAGGCATAAAAGCGTTTAGATATCCTCTTCCTTTATTCGGGACATGTTCATATAACCCATTTGATTCGTTGTTCTTATTTATCATAAATGGGCCTTATTCATATTTTTATAATGATTTATTCTCCTTTAAGTACTATTTCTGTGTTCAACGTTAGCAACTACGTTTGCTACATCTTTTAGTTCTGCAAATATTGCCTGTTGTCAAATTTTAGATGCGCTGACATTTTCTCCAGCGTATTCTCTTTTATCTTTTCCTTGTAAGCAAAATTTGTTATATAAAGGAGCGACATATTTGAGATTTATCACCTGAGCATTGTGATATAGATTAGTCTAAAAGGTAAGATTACATTTGATGTTATTTTGTTTAAACAAACGTACTTATGGTGGTTAACGTCAGGCATTTCTATAAAGCAAAATAATGTTAAATGTAATTATCACTTTTAGAGTAATCTATATTATAACTGTTAAGTGATTCATCTCAAATGTATTCGCGCATTTAAGTTTATGAAGCTATTCGCTTTTCCAATTTAATTTTTATAATCCACGTGTGACATTCTTTTAGAAAGCGAATTTTCATAGTATTATATTTAAATTTATATTAATTAAAATTTTTTATCTAATGATAGCTGATTCTTAAGAAGGATATCTTTCTATCGGAAATGACCATTTCCTTGCTATAATAGGTTACATGCAATAGAAAGTAAACCATTCCGTAACAATAATTTAATTAAAATAGTAAGTATAAGAATGATGTCTGGTATGGGATGTAACAATCCAAAAAAGTACCCATTCTTTGAACGGGTTGTCAGCAAGTTTATGATTTAACCTTAATGAACTATACCGAATCTTAAATTCTTATCACATTCCTAAGCAGCAAAGATACTTCTCAATTCTTTACTGCTTTGGGCGACGTTAGCGTTTCTATTTTAACAATTTTAATGAGAAAAAGTTAGAAAAACAAGGCCTGAACCGCCGAGTTTCTTTAATTTTTGAGACATGCTGTATTAAGGTACTTGGCGATCGTGTGTCGTACACTATTTTTTGCGCCAACGACAACTATCAGCCAACTACGACAATTTGATATCAAATCTTTACTAGTCCAATTATGAAACATAACTTACTTGTTATGAAGTATAATTGTGATGTTGCTATGACAATCACAACAGTTCGGGAAATACATCAGAAAATGACAATTAATATAATATAGCCTGTAAAAGTAGGTCTGAAGCGCGAAAAATATATAATTGTGGAAAAATTCAAGTTTATTATGACGTATACACACGTAATTTCATCACGAGTGCGAATTAGTTTTGAAGGATATTGTTTTGATTGAAAACGCATTTATCCAAAGGAAATAATATAAATTACAATAATAAAATCAGTGTCCTCCATTTTCTATAACTTTCACGCATATTTCTGACAAAAATCAACGAATTTTTGCACTTTTTCGCAATTGGAGAAGTATACTGCATTTAAAAATAGGTTGGGGACACGCTGGAAAATATGCGTGTGTGACAAACTCCCTATTTGAGTTTTAGAAATGTTTATTACATGACTATAGCAACATGTGATTTAGCATTGTCATCCAAGGGAATCGCTTGGCCGTGCTTGGATCAGTGAAAGCTTCAAATTGTGCAAAAGTGATTCTAGTGTCAATGGAAGCTGATGCAAATTCATTATTCATCCCTCCATTATGTCCCATGCACGTTCAACGGGAGACAACTCAGAGCATTTAGAATACAAGATAAGAATATGACATAGATTTGGATTAATTGTATAGTTACTGTGGATGGACAGCTGTTAATGAAAGAAGAAATAATTTTAGCATTTACGGTAATTTTAGTTATTCTTTGTGTATCCTCAAAGCTCATTATTGTCATTTCTTTCACTACTGTAGACTTGAATATCACTGCTACGCTAATAAAGCCAGCATTAAATTTATATTGTACAAAAACAGTCAAAAACGCGTTATGCGGTGGTAACTCCTCGGTAAACCACTCAATCATGGTTGAGAACCGGTCTTTGGGTCAACCAACTATCTTAAGCAGCAATGTAAATGATATTTTGTTGCAAAGCATTCTCCATCAGTAGGAAGAGCAGTAGCAAAGCCTAGATTCAAATTGAATAACATTCTGGTCTTCCTTAACCCAACAATTTGACGAAACTCCTCAAGATTATTCATATTTATTCGTCTTCTAACTCGAAATATTTTATTTGAAACGTAAACATTAACATGGATAGACACTACGAACTCTTACACGATGCTACCAGGCGATATTCCTGATATGGAAAATGTTTTAAAAGTTATTCAATGAAATGTGTTAGTATTTCAATTACTTTTATTCTTAACGCAACTAATTTGTGTTTCAATTTTTAGTTTAATGAACAAGGTTTGGTCGAAAATTTTCTGGGAATTTCTTAAATTGAAAAAAGATATTGTTTGCATCAACTAAGTTTGTAGTCCTAAGCTGGAATAAGAGGCAAAGAATAAGGCGGCTGCTATATTGTATTTACTCATTTTTAATGTTGAATACATAAATAATCTTTAGGACATTGGTTGAAATATGACTAGCGCAGACAATATTTATATAGCCTTCAAAGTAGCCACAATGGGATGTTTTTTCCAACCTCAAAACAGTACATAAACCCACGTTTTGGTATAGTCTTCAGCTTCTGCGGCGATTTTCCATTTATCTATTCTATGGTAACATTTTTTTTTCCTTTTTAGCTTGTCTTCATCTCTAAAAGCAGGGAAAGTTCCAGTTTAGCCATGTTATATGAATACGGCGGTTGACACGTCACCACAATGCTGGCTTTTGACAAAAATTTACGAACGACATGTGCATAACCATTGCGTAATTTTTACAATTTAGTCGTTTCTTTTCGACTTAATTAATGCAGACGGAGTAAAACTTCCAGGTAAAACTTTTTATTGACAATACGACTTAATATAGTAGGCACTTGTAAAATAATAAGGAGAAGGTTGAAACTTGAGATACCTTATTTGCTTCTGGTTCTTCAGAAAGCATCCATTATGAAGATTGGACGTTTTATGCGTATCATATTCATATACTATCACATGCTATATTATTGCATTGGAGCAATTTTGGGACGTTAGAAACTTTATTTAACAATGTTTTAGCAATTTCTTGCGAATATTCAACAATTTCGGTGCCAATTTCGCTTCCATTCGTTTTGCGCTCAAATTTTCATTTATAATATATTTTCATCAATCGCACGAGATATTAGATTCTTCAGCAACCAAAATAGCGATTTAGTGGTGATCGAAAACGTTTTTTTTTAAATTTTACCACGTATTTGCGCTGATGCGCTAAGCCGACCAATTATCTCGTCATATTCTCAGAAGCACCTGATTTGCTTATACCTATACTTGCCAAAATCCCTCTTCAACAATGCCACCATGCTGCTGCACTTATTCCGTTTTCAACAAAAACTTTAAGGCAAATTATTTGTTCCATCGTTTTCAACATTTTTGTCAACCACAAAAATATGTTTTATATTTCGTTTTTTAAAATACATAATTAAAAATACCGTATATAATTAAATATGTAAACTTTTCCGTTTGTATACCTATTTGTACAATTGGTACAATTAACCTCAAAATTTACGGTAAATTAGTGGTTTTTTCGGAATATACCTAAACGAATACAAAAAATTTTGTGTGATATTCGTGCGTTGTAACATTTCAGACCGTCAATCTCCTTTACAGTACTCGGATGACGCCTCATTCTGTAAAAATCGACCTCAGAAGTATGGGGTGACAGCGCACTTGTGTCGAAATTAATTATTAATTATTTATTTCGCAGAATCAAATTACGTATTCATGTTATGAACATGTATACCATTATCTGAAAAATAAATATGTAATATTATTGATGATGAATAACAAAAGATTTAACCATTCGCAAATTTGAAATGATCTTGAAGATTATACATTAAAGTAGCAGTGTCAACAAATAAGGAATTTTAACGTCAGTATTTGTTTACGAAAGGTTTAAATCTAAAATATATCTTGGCATTTTACAACGAAATAAGAAATTAAGCTAAGATCGGTTAGAGAGATTATTTTAAAAAGTAAATTAATATAATTTATTTAACGTCTTTTACAAAAATTAAAAAAGGGCGTCGAAAATGTTTACTTTGATTTATAACTCTTCCTAACGGTTTTAATTATTTATACCTATGTATATAATGTTAGCATATATCCAATTAAAACTTTGTAACTACATTTTATTTTACTTATCTGATATAAAACGTGGGCAGAAGTTAATCTGCAAATTTTAATTACACTAAACTCATCTAACCTTGTGTTTTACTTGGTATTTATCTAAATTAAATATTTTTAGTATTATTTTATACAATCTTGAACTCCCACGATTTTTTAAATTTACGATTTGAATTTCATAAGCATAATCTCCTTTTACAAATAAGTTTTGATAAATCGATCTTAAAAGTTTTTATTTTTAAAAATTATAATTACAATAAGTACGTTTGTACGAGGGTTTCTCAGAATGCGTTTCGTTAGTTATTAATAAAAATGAAAGGTCACATTTTGAAAGCTACTAGCTGGACATGTTTCGTGGTTGAGTAACGAATTATATTTTATGCCTACAGATAGTGCAATTATAGCAAACTATTCAGTTGAGTGCTATGAACGAGTCGCGTTTCAAAAAATTTGCGGAGAAGGAATACAAATGTCTGTGTGCTCCGTATGGGCGCTGGTAGTGTGCTTGCTTGCTTGGCTCAGAAAGCTAAAACTTCAGGGATTGGAGAAACCGACCTGGCCCTAGGCGTCTTATCGTAGCTACTAACCCAGATATTTGGAACGACGTTGATGCTATTGTTCGTCACAATCATCGTATCACCAATCAAAAATTGCTTTCTCAATCTTTGGTTAGCAGTAGAAGTATGATTGTAATGATCAAGATTTGTCTAAGATGTGTTAGTTTAAGTCTAAAAATAATTTTTTCTGAACTGCAGTTTAATACCGAAGAAGTAGGTGACGAAACTTGGGTAAACCATTTTGAACTTGAGAGCAAAAGACAATCAATGAAGACTAGCCGTGATCATCACAAAAAAATTCAGATAAGTCACGATTACAGTCTTTTTTGACACTTACAGTGTGATTCTTGCAAATATAACAACGAGGGCAAGACAACGAGCTCTGAGTCCAAAGTACAAACCTCATTTCGTCCAATTTGGCACTATAGGGATCTGGTAAGAAATCTAGACATGAGTTTAAAAACCAAGGAAGTAATTACTAAATTCTTTTATTGACTCGATCAGGCACTCTCTTTGATTTCTATCTTTTATGACTATTTAGATACAATCCACGGGACAAAGTTATATAGCGAGAACGTGATTGTACGCATATTGGCGTAAGGTCATACAAATTGATCGCAATTACGTAAAAGAATAGTTTGTTTAAAGCAAATTTTCAAATTTTAAGCATTTTAAGTAGTTTTCTAAAAATAATTATGGTATTCCTCATAAATATTGGTATCGTATAGTTATTAATAACGAAATCGTAAATAGGAGTAGTTTCACAAATTAGTTTACATAGGAGTTTTATATTCAAAGGCATTATAAAGCTGTTTTCGGAAACCGGAATGCTTACGATTTATTGCCTCAGATAAGTTTTGTCGGATAAGGGTGGCTTCTTGGTTGAACTGTAGAATACAATTGGAATGTGTATAGTTAAATGCTTTATAACCCTTAAAACTTTTGTCTCAGAGGTCTAATATTGTTTTTATACCGTTTACAACAACTTTTTGCTCGTTATGTACTTATGGATATACTTATATACTTTTATAAAGGATTCATCCTCCATATGTAGGGGTTTTTGAATTGATTGTAAATCCTTAACTTTATTACTGTTATTTATTTCTTCTTTTAGTTTTGTAAATAGTACTTAACAAGCCATATATTGTTTATTTATTTATTCTCATTATTTGAATTTGCATGTCTTGTGCTGCATGAAATTGCGTGAATTTATATTTAATTTCTTAGTTCATTTACTAGATCCCGACGCATTAACATTTATTTATTAAAAGATCAGAAACATATACAATTTTTAAAACAGTTTATTCTAATATATAATCCCTAAGCTATTTATTTACAGTTTTTTGCTTAAAATTGGCATAATAAATTTCTATATAAACAGCTCTTATTTTTACTATTGCTCACCAGATAGCGTAAGCCTACCTAAAGTCGTAATGGCGCTCTTAGGTAGCGGTACCGTACTTTACTTAAATCAGTACAAAGGTGGTTTTTATATTTGCTAAGGGCTTGTGTCGTGTTTATGTAAACGAAGTGTTTATAGTGCCTTGTATTGCCTTGTTTATGCCAGTTTTAGTGTGTGTGTGTATGTGGGTACAAAAAGTTAATGAGTTTGTGTTCAGTATCTTCAGTACAAGTCCGAAAGGCAACTTTTCGTCCAACCTGAACAAAATTAAGAAGTACAAAGCTGTGGAAAACGACTTACTAATTGGAACAAAGGTACAGAGCCGATAGAATATTTTCTATAACAAGTGAAGACGCCACATAGCAATGCAACTATGTGCAATAAGTTCAGCTTTACCCAATTTTGCACATATGAAGCGCCACTTAGTTTTGCAGCAAATTTAAATTCTGCATAGGAAATCGTCCACAAGTAAGGCGACCTAGTATTTCTTGTTTACTGGCGAAAATGCGAGTGTTTATATAAAAATATTATCAAATTTGGTAACGTAATGAACTGCAAAAACGTCTTTAATTCCATTTTTCAGTAAAACCAAGCTTTGCCGTTCTAAAGTAAATCCAAATAATTTATACGGAAATTTTATATAATAATTTCAATGTTTACAACAATTTAAAAAATTCGTAACCCTCTTTTAACATTGGGATAACGTTACAACAGTAATAATCGAGATGTATAAGGTGAAAATCTCAAAGGAACAGGCGAAAAGTATTCTTCTGCCTAGTTTGGTTATTAAAATCAGATTTTCAAACAAATCTTGGCTATATTCAATAAAGTATTCTTCTGCCTAGTTTGGTTATTAAAATCAGATTTTCAAACAAATCTTGGGTATATTCAATATACACATTACAAAGGAAAGAATAGTTTAAACGCTCCAAAAAAATTTTCACGACTCAAACGTGTTTGACGCGTATTGATACTTAGTGAAATTTGAAAGGTAGGCCCTTTAAGCTCAGATAAATACTTATAAGTAATGTACTAAATATATCACCAAAATGAAAAATGTAAAAATAATTAACAGCATTCGTAAGTATTTCAATTTATAAATTGTACATTGAATACGAAAAATATTGCAAAATTTTAATTGTCTCTGAATAGTTGATATTAAACCTTTAAATTGCAAACAACATTAATATATTTACAGCGAAAACGAATAATTATTTAATGCACCAAAGAATTTTTTTGGTACCAAAAGCACAATTAAGTGTTTAAATACAAAAGTATTAATTAATCAAATCCATAAATAGAAATTTCAAGTTCGTAAAGTATTGGTTCCTAAAATTTTAATCAAATTACATTAATGTATATAAAATTTTTCAGGTTAAAAACTAATACATTAATAAAAATTTTCCCATGTTGAAATACATGCTATAGAAAGTTATTTAATAAATTATGAAGGAGAATGTTTTTAAAAATATAAGTAATTAACTACATTGACTAATAAGAGAACATAAAATTACAACTGAATAATTACCTAATAGTATCTTAATTAGCCAAATTATTAAATTATTAAATTCTAGTACATTATCTAAGAATTTAGAGTTGCAAAATTATACGTAATTTCCTAATTTCCAGATCTGGTGGAGAAATAATAATGTTAATTATTAAGTTGAAAAATCACGAAAACGTCAATTAACATATTGATGAGAACGATTGAAAACATTTAGTAGTTGTTGTTTACATTTTTATATATTTAAAAAAATATACCAAATGTAAGAGGTTGAAGCAATAATTTATAACAAGGTCCCTGTCTAAACCACTTATTAAAATTCAACTTTTTGGAGATAGATAATATGAATTCATGAACTTACTAAAGCACGCTTAAAAATTTTTTTAACTACAGCGAAAAAGCACCCGCTGATCAATGTGTTCAAAGTGTCGCCTATTGGCGACTAATTCTTCCTTTTTAGTATCTGAAAATCATGTATCGCTCTGCGTTGTCTCCTTTACGCTCCATTAATAACGCATAGAAGTAGTTTGGAGTAAATTTTAGAGCCTAAGGCACGCACGTCATTCGAGACAAACTTTCCATTTTAGTTATATTTTCTTTATTTTTGTCACTTTAGTGACCTTCAAACACCCTGTATAATAAATTAGATTAAAAAATATTTAAAAGTATAATTATTTGAACTGGAGCAGAAGTTTAGCGCAATTTTTTTCTGCAAGTTTGGCGAATTTAATAACCAGCAGTTGCTTTATTAAATAAAGTCATTCGAAATAAAACTTGAGTTTGTAATTGGAAATTTTAAAATGCCTTTAGATAAACAAATCACTCACATCTACTCAGATAAAATGTACTTCATGAAAAAAGCAGTAGGGTTACTACCTCTTTAATAAATTAGTAAGGGTAGTAAAATCAATTTATGGAAAACTGCAATATTGACAAATGACATATTCAATGTTAATTTAAACATAAACAACGACCGTAAGAAAATTTAAAATATCTAGAAGGTGTAGCTAGCTACTCCAAGGACTTCACAAGTCATATTAAGTTGTTGCTTTCTTATATGGACACATTTTTCTAAAGAAGATATATAAACGTAGTAATTATATAATCTATAGTTGATGTCAATTATTTGTTGAAAAATTTAAAGTAAATCTTGATGTGTACATAGGTGCTTCGGCATGTCTAGGACAGCAGGAGTGGCAAAATTGATTATATCCATAAAAGATAATTAGAACTATATCTGTAGAAATCATGGCAATCAAAGTTTGCAGTCCGTAAATATATTTTGCAACCGCTCCCCAGAAAATGTTACTATTTTATTTTGTAAAAATCCATATAAACTTTCATCAATGGATTTTAAATTTCATTACAAAATCGCAATTCGTTTAAAAGTTATAAAAAAGTGTGAAATGTTTATATCACTGATTTTACAGAACAAAAGATTTCAAATCACCATAGTTTTTAAACGCATTCTGATTTGAAATCATTGAGAAATTTTTACTTACAAGAAAAGATAAAAACGTATAAAATTTTCCAACTTGTGAAAAATTTGAGGGTCTGCAGATAAATTGGACCTATGAACCTCGTTCGGTCCAGTATTAACTTAAAGCGATTCTCCTGTGGGAAATAGCCATAGAGCCACCAGTACATGATGATGATATCTTTACGTAATTATTGCATTAGGAAGATACTTGTAAACCGAAACCTCAGCTTCAAAATCTACCAAGAGGCTGTAAATGTTAAATGCCACCCAAACTACTCGGTTGGTCATCTGAAACCAGCAGGAAAAACTGATGTGAATGATTAATGTAAATCTGGATGCTCTTCTGCCATCACTTATACCTTGACAAACAAGGTCGATTATTTATAATTCATTCTCATATACTTCATGTTATTGTTTTTCAACTTCAATATAGAAATATTTTACCAAACCAGTAATTAGAAGCTTTATCTGGTAACTTAAGAGAGCTGCTCTTTCGTTTTTGGAACCCCATGAAAAATAAGGTGGTAACGTTTTTGACCATGTCATAACTTGCGAGGAAATGCGGGTCTTATACTACCCACTGCAATCCCCTCATGAATTGTAATGTTTGCCAGGACGGCTTGAGATCACAGGTACGGATTAGATTTTTGTGCTTGTGGCGCAATGAGTGGAAAGCGGCAATGATTCGGAGTTTTTAATTGGAGATGGCAAGATAATATTGTAATCTTACTTTGTGTATATTTAATTAAAGGTATTCTGATTGGTAACGTCTGACCACTCATTTCGAAAGAACAATAATAACGTCCGACGGGATGCAGTATTGAAATATAGGTTTCTCTATCTTTATGTAAATTGTAGATTATTTATTTTACTATTCCTGTTTGTCTTTGAAAAATATAGTATTAATTTCGGGGCAATGAAAATTCAACATTATTTACAATAATATTTCTAGGTATAATATAAATTTTACTTCTACAAAATATTTTAATAATTAAATGCGGTGATCGTAATAATACTTACAGCGACTGCTATCGTAATTCGTCAATGAATAATTTATTTATATTTAGAAAAAATTCAATCCTTAGCGGTTTTGAGTTAATAATATCGTTACCAGAGTAGTTGGTGTGTATCACGGTTCTTTGGGTTTTATGGAGTTGCAGGTATTTGAAAGAATGCGTTCAGACATCTTCGACACTAGAAGTTGTTGCTCGCACCTGTAGTACCTATTTATATATTAGGAAATATAAACGCTAAGTTTAAATCCCACGTGGAGCTTTTGTCGGATCGGGGACGTATCTATAAATTTCTGCCTAGGAATTTGTTGTAACTTGAGATCATTTAAACTTCAGTTCCCAACAAATTTAGTGCTAAGAACGTGATTATTAAATTAAAATAGGAAATTTATTTATAATATTTATAATAAATGTACGAAATGATGATCATTGCATTCAACGCATTTGTGAACTCTTTGCTTTGAATTCTCTAAAACGTTTTGTAAAATATGACAAATTCAAACTGTCAATTTGACAAATAATTATTACTGATAATAGATTAAGTTAAGACATGAATTTATTTTATAGCCCACTGGGAACTGAAATTTAAAAGACCACAATGTACAAATGATCGCTTGCAATGAGTATTTACACACTAAAAGTTGTAAAGCTTGATTTAGGATATCCTTGGTAGATAATTAAATCACAACTTTCACGGTAAGGCTTGATAAGTTAAGATGCTTTTCGAGATGAAATATTTTGAAAGATCAGATTTCACGTTACACCAGCAACGCAGCTCCTAATTGTCCTTTTTAAATTTTATTCAAGAGATCTCGACGAGCAAATGCGACAGAAACATTTTACATAAGGTGGGTGTCGGCATTAATTTGTTTAGGTGTTTGATAATATTGTTGGTTCACCTTTTTCAGCACGTGTCGCAAGTAGTGCGAGATCTGTATCGGATGGGAGTCGTGGTATGAATAAAATGCCTGTTTGTTCTTTTGTTATTCCTGCTAACTCCTATAATTTATGATTAACTTTTTTATTAATGAGCACCAGGAAAGAAAGGACCAACAGAATTTTCAGAGTTAGATAAAGAATCAATTTAGAGACATATTGTCTACAATCTTCCCAATATCCAGCCTTGAAGGTGTTCTTAGCTATTTGATTAAGTTACGGCGACGGTATTAGAAACTTCAATTAGATCAGGTGCTTTCAACGAATGTTATAAAGATTTTTTCTTCGCAGGACCTGCACTGCGCAGCTTTGGAGTCAAATGTTACACCAAGATACATTTCCGAATTTATAGTTTTAAAATTTTTCGCGAGACACTCGATTATTGATTGATTATAATTAATTGTTAACGTCACTAAATCAATGAAAAGCGCAAATGACTTAATTGATAATGATTAATTTTAACTGATAGGTCCGAGTAAATGAGTTGTAATCCTTTGTAAAGTTTTTACCTGAGTCTAGAATAGGAAACGACCTTCACCTTTATTGTTACTAAACAGTAATAAAGCATAGAACTCCAATGTATCGTAAATATAAATTTATTGATAACTCAGAAATATTAAGTTTAGATATAAGTAACAAGAGTTATTTAAATTCGAAATAAAAAGCGAAATTATAAAGTACACATAAAAACAAATGTACTACAACAGTAGCACTATCTTTATTGGCTTTATTAATTTTAAAAGGAAAATACCTAACTTAAAGTTATCAACTCAAAGTACCAAAAGGTATTTTGTATTTATAAAAACAAGTATAACATTATCTATAAAAGTAGGTTAGTATTAGATTTTGTGGCATGCGCCAATTTATAATTTAATAGTTCATAGCTTACTGTGATTGAAAAAGGTTTTATTTGGATTAACGTTTTCTCTTTTTTTTACTTTGAAGATGTAAGTTTTCACAATTTGAGTGTTCTGGCTGGAAACCAGCCTTCAAATCTTGGTATTTTTGTGTGGTATACCTGAGTGTTGTCTAGAAAATCTCGTTTGGTTCAAATTTTATTCACTTCGTGAGAATGCAACTTGTGGCAAGATGTGGCTCGTGGTATCGTCAGACGTTGTTGATAAACCAAGCACAAGATCATTAGATCTAATGTCCTGTTTTGCTATGTGTACTTCCTTTTTATAATGTGAAGCTTGTTTTCATGACAACTAACTTTCCACATATTTTTAACCCATCACAGTAACTATTTTTTAATGAATTTTCATCTTGATTTATGGAAAGTTCGTTAACTAAGACGTTGTTTCAATCTAATATGATGTTTAGGGACAAACACACCCAATCCTTTGCGTTTTTCGATTTTGTATTTCAAATAACTTACTTTGTCCTAATTAAAAAATTAAGTAATATTTTCTTTTTAAATGCATTTAGTTTTCTATGCTTAATTACAAATAATTATGAGAGAATGAACACTTGTTTTATCACTCCGTTTGTAAACTTCACGGTGCTACTAATTTTGTTTTTAGTTAACAAATTTGAAGCCTTTCGTAAAGTAACTGTTTTACTCTGTTGTTGAGATAATCGTATCATCTGCAAACTGCAGCAATTGTGCGTTTGGGAATTATATTAAGTTTGTAATTTCGAATAGGAATCGCTTAGGGGAAAATGGTGATCATTCTTTCTTTGCGTTGTAAGAACACCCTATATGAACTTGAAGAGATCTGTCTGTCATAAACAACAAAATTAGTTTTACTGTTGAGATCGGGATATTAACTTTTCGTAATTTATAGATAAATCTGGCTTTCCATACTTAATGCCGATTAAAATCTAAGGACATTGATAATGCTTTTTTAAAGCACGTGCCACTATTGCGATTACTGCGTGCAATGGAACCGATAATTAGGCTCGAAATTCAAACTGTATTAATGGCAACAGTCCTTGCTTTTCGAGGAGGTTCATAAGATATTTATTAATAAAACTTTCTGAAATTTTGGCCAATTAAGGCAATCGGTTGGAGATTAGCAGTTAATTTGTGCAGTAGCCTTTCTTTTGAATAGAATAGCAGCCTAGAGAAAATATGGGGTTAATAATGTTTGTTATTTCCAGAACTGCTTGATTTGACAAAACTTTGAGGGCTTGGTCGGGATTTTGTCATGACTAGGTGCTTTTCTTATGTTTAATTTATTAAGAACGGACTTTCCTTCTGCAACATTAATCTGAAGCGAATCTGATAATACTACTTTCGAGATCAGGTTTGTTTGTTTGTATAGTTTAGTTTGATTTATAACGATATAATTGTGTTACTAGAATTTATAGGCGAAGTTTTCAAATAGTCGCTATTATTTTGGCCATATCGGCTTCATTAAGAACAAGTGTTTTCCCATTACGAATTGGCGTGTTCGGTTCAGACCCTTTTAATCAATTTCCAGATATTTGTAGTCTCTTCGTTCGCTACAGTTTCAAGTGTTCATCCTTTGCACTTTGAACAATGAAATTCCCTCGTCTTTGCAGTATGGAAAAAGTTCTTTTGTCTCGGGGATTGTATTCTCGGTCTCCGTTTATGGACTGGTTTTTGTCGTCTAATTTTACACTTTAGATGCGGCTATATAACAATGAACATAGGAAAGGGCCTCTTCAACAATAGATAATTCGCTGAAAGTATTTGTATTTGTAGGAATTTTAGTATGTCCTTGTACAGACGCACAAATGGGTTATTATTTTAAGAAGTAGATATATTTTATGATTTTTGTGAAATATTGCAAATATTTTATGAGATATTAAAATTAAAAGGAAATTAAACCTAAAAATCTTTGTTCAAGGTTTTTTTAATTCGACATAAAATCAAATAAATTATTACGTTAATTTTCTTCTTTCTGGTCTGTACATGTATCTTCAGAAGTTATACTTATGATTTGGAATAATTTTTGCAATAAGGAATAAATTATAAATGCTAAATGTTTGGGATTGGAATTTATTTGACATATATCTATAAGCAAGTTTTAATACTGCACGGATATATGTAATGGACTATAGTTAAGTCTGAACCTCAGAATGACACCAATAGCATCCCATAGGGATTTGATGGAACATATGTAGGATGAATTGATAGTTTCACATATGTATATATTTTTTACGCTTCGTTCGATCTTTTGCCATTGCTTTTTCTGATAAACAATTGATTCTCGGTTTTATTGTTTTAAAATCAATTGATTTCGTTTATTTTATTTTTACTTCTCGGAAAATCTTGTGTTTACATTTAACGGGTGCGTCCAAGTCATTTATTTTTGATCGATTAATTTCTAAACGAATTAAGCGCTTTATTTGTACTTTAAATTTTTATACTAAACTTATTTTTGAATTACATTAATTTATTTTTTCACGCACCAAGTACTTTACTTATAGTTTTTCTATATCGTTTTTATTTTCTTCCTTAATAGTTTTATTTTCACTTTCCACTCGCTCACTACCTTTCGTTTGCATTTTTGTTGTCAACTTTTAGTGTGGAACTTAAATAATGCTTTTAATTTATATTGATTGTTCGGTTCCCCTTATATATGTACGTTACAAAACCAACTGCAAAAATCACGGTCGCTGTTGTTCGGAATAAAAGAGGGTGCGTTATATAAAATCATCGGTGTCGCCTGTTCATTGGTGGAGTCTGCCTACAGCGCGAAATCTATATTGTTGAAAATTTTGGTTACGAAATCCTTGATCATGCTCCCTACAGTCTGATCCGACTCCTGTGAACTGCATATCTTTCTAAAACTAAAGAAATCTTTCAGACATTATTGATTGGTGATAATGGCATTGTTAAACTTGTGCTACGTATTAACAAATTTTTATATACCTATGGGCACGCAAAAAGTAAACAAAAGTTGGAGTTGTTAGTATTAGAATTAGTATCAATAAGAATTGACCCTTATGAATTAAAGATTAAGCAAAAACCAACTGAACGATTAACTAAGTGTAAACCGTAAACCATAAATAAGTTTAAAGGCATACCTGAATAACCATAAAATGACGTTATAGTAGTGATATTTATATTCAGCTGATCATATACATTATTTAAACAATAGAATCGGTCTTGGTTAACTACTTTCTGAATTTTTTTATTGGCGTATTTTTCTTAGGTTTTATTTTCAAGAATATAATTATTTTGCAAGCAATATTTTATAAAAATGCATTTTATTTGTTTAAATTTTAACATCAATGTTTCCACATATTTTTCATTTAATTGTGAAATATTTCGTACAGTAAAAATAACAGCGTCATTTCAAGAAAATTACTACGATATAACGTTATCGAGTTGTGAAATCTGGTGTACAAACCGTGTCTTTATGAATAACAACAAAATGATGAAATCTAAGTTGGAGCTGTAAAATGTAACAAAAAGTTCTAGTATTTTACTTAGGAATATTTTTTTAACAAATATCTATTCTTATTTTACCTGATATAAATCATGTGGGTATAACTTAGTGAAACTGTTTAATAATGATCATCTATTGCTAGTAATAATCGTTTCCGAATGACAGGATGTTTCATTGACTACATATACAATTTTTAGCGGCTCTAAAGTAAAGATGTTATCATTTCAATTGATCCTGAATTACAATCCTTTGTTCTGAGAGAATGTAACAGGATGTAAATCCGCCTAACGCCCTTGTATGTTCTACATTTTGCCATCACTTTACGATAACCTCGAGTCTTTGAGCTTTACTGATGTCTTAAATCGTAGGTGCGCCATTCGACGACTCTTTTGGAATTTAGAACATTCTTGATGTTATTTATGCACGTTTTTGTTATTAGTATTAATATATGCACACTAACCAAACTCAGATAAAGGTTTAGTCTACCGTGACTAAAGAATTGAACATCAATCAAAATGTGAAGTATTCCGTTATTGTTAATATTATAATAACAATCGTTATATTTATTTGTGCTTAAGAACAAACTACTAGTTTTTATTTGTTTATATTAAAAACAATGGATTTTTTTGTTATTTTTGTTAAAAAAACTATTAGTTTTATTAAAACTTTAGAAAAGCAACTCTAAAATACAAGAAAATAAGAACAAATATGCATCCAAATAAGTTATTTTAATAATAAATGCATTAGCGCATATATAGCGATAACTAGGAAGTAGAGCGACAATGCATAACAGTACGTTAAATAATGTAATTGTATTAACCATTGTAGAATTTTAAATAGGAACGAAGTAGGACTGTGTCACGTTTTTGTTTTTATATGTCGATCTAGTTAAATAATAATATGTTTCTTACTTATGGTTCGTTCTTATTACAGTATTATCGACGCCAACCAACGCAAAACTACCTTAGTTGTATACGAGGTAAGTTCAAAAGTATTTAATATGAGCGATAAGAAAACTCAACAAAAATATAATCATGAATTAAATTTGTTTCACAATATATTAATTATAAAATTCTTTAATTAC